>CM019170.2:27102142-27127670 GCA_009739505.2 Apolygus lucorum
ACAATCCCAATTTTATAAATAAAAGCGTGCTACATTCATCTTCTTTTTCCTCTTGCTATCACATGTAAACACGCTTTTATTTGTAAAATTGGGACTGTGATAGTGTTATATTTCTTATTAGAGGTAATTTATTTTTAACTTTTTACTTCATTTTATTAACAAATTATAAACGCTTGTTTTTAAAAAAGTTATTTTTTCTTCAATTTTTTAAATTCAGAATCATTGCGTTCATATTGTGTTCTGTTGTGAATCGAAATACTGAAACGCTTGTATTTACAAAATAAAACGCGCAAACAAACCGTTCGACCGAGGTCACTTCCTCAGCAGCAATCGTTGACCCGAGCCTACTCATAAAACCATCCAAAATCACTGCTGATGCTACAGATTTGTAGGTTAGGTGGTCCCCTGTGAATTTCATCGTCATCAAACCAATACGAGTGTGCACACGCTTCATACGTCCATCCCTTAAACACAGAATTTCTTATCATCTTATCCTATCCATATTATTCTGGGAAGCTATACCCACCCAACCTGGCAGACTGTTTTGCTCTCTGCTAGCTAAAATAGGTGGCTTACTAGCGACGTGACTCATACCGTTCCTTGGACAATTTTTTTTTTTTTTTTGATCAGTGTTAGGTGTTATCAGGTGTTTATCAACGATTAGGTACCTACCTAATCGTTCATCGACCTTTCAAAGTTAATGTCACCAAAATCATCCTGAAAAATACTGACAAAATCACGATTCTTCTCAAGATCTCAAATTAGGCATGACAAGCCTATAAGAAGAGAATTTTGATTATTCTTAACCTTTGGTGTGTACAAAGTGTCTGATAGACACAAGGGAAATTTCAATGACGTATTTTGACAGCAGTGAGCATCTTGAATATCGCAGGCGCTCAGTTCCTGTCCCCCCTTTATAGAAGGTTCCATTTCAGACCTTCAGCTGTAATCTAACCGCCACGAAAAGTACTTTGTTCCCTAGTTTCTGAAAACCACCGTGTCCCTTAGACACTTTATACACAGGAAACCAAAAAACGTTTCGTTTTTGGGCATAATTTTGCCTCTATTTCCAACCGATTGCGAAATTCTATTTGTTCAGATGACTTCGAATGACCAGAATACCATTTCAATTTCATCAAATCTAGCATGGGGGGAAGGGAGTGGGTGGATAATATTCACAAAATATACGATTTTTCAATATTTTGGTTCCTTTATAGCTTACTAATTGTACCCAAACTATGGAATTGAGGGGACATTATCAACATAGCTCTGTATTTTCATGAATCAGGTATTCTTTGTGCCACCATGGAACAAATTAGTGGTGCCTCCATGTTGCCAGGACACCAGAAACCGCATATTTCGTGAGTTTTTGTGTTTTTCACCTTGAACACGGAACATGGATGAGAACTTGAGCGGATTACCTACCTAGACACCGTTGAATGAGCATTGGGGAGGGGGGGGGGTGAACACGAATTCGCATGTTGGGTATCATGATCATAGTTTTTGAAATTCTGACCAAATTATAATTCTTGAGACCCCCATAGACTACTTGGGAGTAAGTCTAATTAATTTGTTTACTCTAATAAAATGTTGGTATGACGAAAAATATATTAATTAACCCATCATGTGTCTCAAAAACAACTTTACAGTTGCCGCGTGTCTGTCAGACCCTTTATACACTGGAAGATCATCAGAGGGTTTATACACACCAGGGGTTTAAACCCATGAACTTGACTTCTGTTCACATCCATAATATTCTGAGGTCTAACAACCAAGGCCAAATTTATATCGAACAGGACTGTATTTAATTGAAATCCTCCGACTCATGATTTCGAAGAATCTTGTTAATTTATGCCTTTCGATTTTGAAAATCACGGGAGGACATTCACGAAACTCTATTGGTGATTGTGACAGCGTATTAGCCTAGAAACCCATTTGAAAAAATAAAAACTCGCTCCGTGGAAGAGTCGTATTCATAGAGAAGGTTTCTGGTTTGAAATGAAACACCCGAACGGATGTCTTGATTGTGTTAACCAATCGGAATCGGCCTTTACCTGTCGCTGAGGATCGGGTCCAGCCCGACCGTCGGCTCGTCGAGGATCAGGATTTCTGGGTTATGTATCAAGGACACCGCCAGAGACACTCTTCTTTGCTGCCCTCCACTGTAAAATTGACAAAAATTCCTTCGGTTAATTTACTACACGTAATAACACTATAATTTATAACTAACTACAGCATACACGTGAATATAGTTATAATTAAATTTATATGATTATTGTAGATTACAAGAGACATTTGAAAGTGTTTCATGATGTGGCCGCTTTCTAGTAAAGCTTCAGTTGAAGGCCACCTAGAGATTTTCATATAAAAGATGACGCTGTCGTCGCAACAAAAGTTTTGACTCAGCTACTACGCAAGCTTTCTTCATTTTGAAAAACGCTACAAATTATTTCACTACATAGATCACTCGTCTGCAAAGAACACGGCTTTGCCATTGTTACCACCAACCAACTTGAAGAAAAACATCGATCGGCATTTCGGTCAGCTAAAATTTGAACGGGGATTAAAAGGTCGTCGATTCCAAGGTTCATTTTTGAAAATAATAAACCAAAGGGGATGTACTCTGAATGAGTAAATGAAGACCAAGGTTATTGAGTTTGTGCATACTTAGATAGAAATCATGGAAATTAAACTGGCACGATCAAGTGATCCGATTCAATTCATCAACTACTTTATTTGAATAAATTGAAATTGAGAGAATTTTCGAGTAAATAGTTGAATTGATTTTAGACCAGGTTTGAACGACACATTTTCTTTTACTTCCGACAGGGTATTCTACGGAAAAATTTTCGCTAATTTGGAATACACCGTACTTATATTTGGAGGTGTTATTTTTTTTCAATGTTATTTTGCACATTTAAGTCCGAAATGATATAGGAACTAGTTCATGAATACGATTTGACCAGAATCGGTTGAAACATAATTGCATCTCTTGGCTATTCAAATAATTTGACATTTGTAAAATCCTCATTATAAAAAAAATAAAAAATAAAATAAATAAAATAAAAATATATTAAATAAAAAAAAATAAATAAAAAAAAAAATAAAAAAATAAAATCCCCATAAATTTTTTTTACTAATTGGAATACACCGTACTTATATTCGGAGGTGTTATTTTTTTTTCAATGTTACTTTGTTCATTTAAATCCGAAATGGTATAGGAACTAGTACATGAATACGATTTGACCAGAATCGGTTGAAACATAATTGCATCTCTTAGCTATTCGAATAATTTGACATTTGTAAAATCCCTATTTAGCAACATGAGTAAATTAGAGAATTTTCAAAGTTTCAATTTTTTACTGCAAAAACCTCAAAAATACTCTCTTTATCGCCTGAAACAAAAACCTATACACCTACTCGTAATATACAAACTGCTACTTACAATGAGCTGTCTTCAGAAAACTCATTCTTCTCACAATAGTGAGTAAATTTTCTAGTGCAAACACCTGATCAGTGTTAACTGATTCTGTGATCATCCTGTCTTTGTATAAGTAAAGTAAAGTAAACAAACATTTCAGGTTGGATTTTCGTCCGACTGCCATTCCTGGCGTCGCGGACGTCATCAGGCGTCTTCCAAAGGGAAGATCAGAATTTTTTCTGATGATTTCGCTCATGGCTTCTCATTGCCGCACTGCTCTGGGTTGTGACGAGGCGGGACTGAGCCCAGCTCTCACAAAAATACGCTCTCGAGGCGAGCCTCGAACTCACGGCCCCCCTCGGCCAGTCCGAGACTCGTCGCTAAGAAACGCACGACGTAACGAGCACGACCACAGCTGACTCCCTCCTGTGTTTGTACAAAAAAAAGAACCCTCTATACCTATTTGTTACTTTGAGTTCTCTTCAAAAACACATTATTCTCACAATACTGAAAACTATTTTTTAAAGTCCTGTTTGTACTAAAAAAAAAGTTTTCGGTAGGCATTGTGAGAAAAATGTGTTTTTGAATACAACTCAAGTAAGTAACCGATATAGATATAAAGGTTTTTTTTATTGTGTAATGTTCACGTAGATAAACAGGTTACTAGTTAATCTAATAACCTGTGTTAATATGGTCTTAATACCATATCATGAGTATATTACTTCTTTGCATTTAGATCCCTTGAAAAAACGGACTAAACCGTTGAAACGTCGGAAAGTGAAGCTTTTTATTTCACCTGACCTTCCATCGATAAACACAAACACAGCATAATATGCTGTGTGTATATTATAGGTACGAGTATATTATACTCGTACCTGTAAATTGTTTATATAACATAGTTACAATTTTAAGATTTTCATCTAAATCTTACCTCCATCAGAATGTTTTGATGATTACAAAAATACCATGATTACCATGATTATGATGGTTATGTCCACAAAAACCCTAAAAACACGATTTTGACCCTATTTTTGAAAACAATTTGACATCTTAGAATTGTTCGAAATCACTGGGTAAAGGTCCCTGGCTTGTCGCTTGTTATTATAAACATTATGGCACAAACTTGAAATTTTTCCAAAATAATTGTTCAAGTTAGCTAAACCTACTGAAGTACTTAGTTAAGTTAGCTGAAACTACTGGTTTCTTAGTACTCTACTGAAGTACTTAGCTAAGTTAGCTGAAACTACTGGTTTCAGGAGAACCAAAAAAACTCTTCTATTTTGCATGGTTTGGATCTGTAATACAGATTCTGTATACAAGGTAGCTAAACGTGTTGATAACACTTGTTGTCTCAACTGTTGTTCATAACAAGTGTTGCTCAACTTGAAACAAAAAATTTCCAGTGGTTAGAACAAAAAAGAGGACCACAGCACAAGATTCCCATTTTTTTCATATCACATGTTGTCTCTTAGTCATCTACATATGTATAAACACACAAAAATTTTCATACTAAAAATTTTGAGTTCATTGCGAGAGCTTGATTTTATTTGAAAATTCGCTGTCATAATCAACCGTTGAATGATGATTTGGAGCGTTTTTGAATGAAACCCGCCCAGAGTTGCAGGGATTTGTAGCGAAACCAGTACGACCTTGACGAAGAAAGCGACCTTCACCCACTCACCGACATCACCCTCGGCAAAAAGTTGGGGAAAAATAAAACAAATAAAAAAATTAACCGAGAAGCTCGACTTCCGATCCACAAAAAACTCACCGCGGAAGAGAATATTTTTAAAAATAACGAAGGTACAAAAAAAAGCGGCAGGTTGTTTTCCCCTCATCAACAACCAGCTGGGACGGCGGAGGCGCAAAAAATGGTCCCACCTGAGGTTTAGTTGGCAGACCCGCCACATTGAAACGATCAGATTTCATTGATACGACATTTTATCGGGCACGGAACTTTAGATTTGAAATCTATAAACAAAATTCTGTAGGTTTCGACTTTGGATAGATGATTTCTGGTTATGTTTGATTATTTTTTCATTGATTTTGGGTATGAACAAAAAGTGAACATGCTAAAATACGCCACTTTTCAGGAGAACCAGAAAAGAAGCAGGAGAAGATTAACAAAAAGCGCGTGATTTTGACCCAGTTTTTTTTTCTTTTGGTGTGTGTTAAAACACCATTGAACTACCTCAAAATATTTGAGGGGAAAAACAAACAAAAATTGCCAATTTTGGATGAACAGGGCATGAAGATAATTAAGTCCGAATATGATGAAATATCTTTATATGAACGAATAATACCAGTTGAATATTATCATTTTGCTTTTCTGTATTTAGCTTCTTTTCTTTTAAATTTGGGACCCATCCCAAAAAAAAAAACTGAATCGCTCAGTTGAAAACCGCGAACCAGGAATGAAGGAGCACACTGGAACAAAACCTCACAGAACACCTGGTCAACATAAGTTTGTTTTGAAGTGTCAAGATAAGTGTTTGAAATCTAGTGTCGAAGAGCATTGCGAGCAGTTAACTTACGAGTAGTCCCTCCAAACCCCAAATGATGAGACTTGCCCAGGAAACCTCAAAATAATACAAAAAAATAATAAAATCAATTTTTAGAACTTAGTTTCCTCCACTTGTGGCATATTTAATTATGTTACAACAAAAACGGTTCAGGTGGAATTTGAGTGGGTATGACAATTCATAATCAGTTCATCAAAATTAGTTAACTACTGTTTTGAACTGACATAAAAACCACCAAATTACCAATTATTTAAAGAACAATGGGGTATTTCAGTCAATTTTTTAAAATTTTTTTTCAAAAGAGTATGGCTCAGGAATAACGGTAATCGGGTCTGTTCGTCGAGAAAATGTTTTTAAAAAATCAGAGAAGCTAAGGAAAGTTGAAGATTTGAACGGTGTGACGTAGCTAGCCAATCGTGACGTAGCTAGCCAACTGTCTTTGAAAAAAGTATCCATGCACAGAGAAGAGATGAAACCCTTGGAGGACCTCTTGGATACTACAAAATACTACTCACACACGCGCGCGGCATAAGTGTGTGTGCGTTAAGGGAGGCCCGCCTTTTTTTCAAACGTGTGATCTCTTTAATTAATTTTTCTACCACATGTTATAGTATCATTGGGCTTAAAGTTGGAGTATATAGGTTTTCAAGGGTGCTGAATCCAAATTTGAGGTCAAAAACCTGAATTTCCGACCCATCGAAATACCCCATTCAGCCCTCCAGGTCAATAATTCGATTAGAAGCGTTGTTTTTATTTGTTAAACTTTTCTCCTCAAAATCCCTTGAAAAAGTTCAACGAGATTTTAATTTTTAAAGATATTAATAAAAAAATCCACCTACTTAGAGAGTGGAGCTGTGAGAGTAGAGCAAAGATAGCAGAGAGATGGCCAATTCCGAGTGGAGATGAGTCAGTGCGGTTCAAACTCTTGTAGACGATAAACAATAAATTATTACTTTTTTTGTGGAAAATCCGTACTCGAGAATCAAATTTATGATATCAATAAATCACGACATGTACTCGTACACGGGGAATTCCATAATATGATCAGATCGATTAAATTCGAAAGATTCCAGCAGGCTTTCTCGATATTTTTGGATAGTTATTACTACATTCGACGACTTGCCAGGTAAAGTTCGACACAAATTGGTGAAGAGCGAAGAACGTTGCTTCACATGAACGCTTCAACACAATTTTTGAAATTTCAATTCGACCACCTCTTCCTAATTTGTGCTGAACTTCATCTAGCAAGTATGATATCCATCTGATATGACATCCATTCATCTACTCCACTCTGAATTCACCATCTTTCAGCTCTGTTTGCTCATCTCTCAGCTCTTATCGCCGCTCTAGTCGCAGCTCCACTATGTAAGTGCACTAATTTCAGCTTTACAGTGCCTTTTCAGTATTGTAAAGCCTCTCATCGATGTCTTGAAGTTGAAATGAATAATAACCATGGCATTTTAAATGAACTATCTACTCGTACTCTGAATTTGCGATAAAAACCCTCCGATTTGTTGGAGGTTTAAGTTTTACCTATTAACTTTTTCTAATTAAATTTTTATCATACATAGTTATCAAATTTATTTTGAATATGCAATCATCACCTTAGTGTTTCAACTATCCTGTCAACAGGCGGCAGCTCGAGAAGTTTGGCCAAAGCTGCACCTCGCAACTCGATAGCCGCTTCAGTCATCCCATAGACGCTCCCGTAGTATGAAAACGTCTCTTTGATGCTCAACGTCATGTAAAGAGCAATATTCTAAAACAAAAACAGAAAATTTACAAAAATTAAAAAATCCAAAATTTTGATAATTATTTAGAGTACAAATATTTCTTACAAAGAATGTAAGTACCTACGAGGCACTATTTTGATGAAATTTGGTTTTCAGGTTGCATCGATATTCAATGTGATCAGTAGGTACCTACTTCAGGGGGGGATTCTACAACTAGTTTACAACAAAAAACGTCCTATATTTTACTCAACTTAAAATCTGACTTTCATAACATTTAAGATCTTTTTCGTAATTTCGACTTTGTATTACTAAACGACAATAACTATCATAATTAATTCAGTATGTTTAAATCGGAGGATACCGTTGGGAAGAGCGTCAAATTTCATTTCTTCCTGATGTCAAACCAAAATTTTTTTATATGATTTATTCAGGGAAAAAACTGCCTGAACATGAAATTTTCATGTTTTTTGTGTACGTCAACTTTAAAAACTGTCTCAAGATCTCAGCTTTTCAACTAAACTTTTCAATCAATAATTTTATTCGGTTATTGTCAATCACTTCTAAGAGGTGAAAAAAGGGGGTTGAAATTTTCAAAACGCCGTAGCTCGAAAACGTTTACTATTTAGGTATAGTTTTTTTCTTCGTGAATTTAGAATATAATTGAATCATACCACCCAGAACTTTGTAGGACTTGATGAGAGGTGATTGTGAGAACTTGGTTGCATAGCCCTAGTAGTATTCCATTCTAGTTCCATGTTGGGCCGACTCCCCATTCAATAACCATCTGATAAAATTGTTATTATTTTCTCCTATTCGAATTGGAATTCCTAATTGAGTTTCCTGAGCAACAAAGAACCATATTTCGTGATGAAGGCAACCACAACTCTCGGATAGCGATGTTATTACTCGTAGTAGGTATCGAATGAGGCCACTGTTCTGCCATCGGAGAAACCCTCATAAAAAAGCCGCTTTTATCGAAGTTTTCAGTCACATGCATTTTCATGAGTGCACATACATATTTCACGCCTATTGTTTAATTTACTGAGGAAATCATTAACCCCAGTTGTTCCGAAGTTTTCTTAATTCAAACTTTTAACACACCTGCTGCATCCTTGGTCAGGCTTTATCATGGAGTTCATCTTCAGTACCTCCAACATAGTAGGCCTTAAGGTAAAGCCAGTGTAATGTCATACATCTATGTTCAGTAGTTCTCCAATAAAGTGACGTGTATAAAGTGACATCACCAACACAGGCGAGGCGAGGAAGGGAAAGAACACGTCATCTGACGTCACCTTTTTTCCACTCTTCCCTTACCATACTAACTTGAGTATATAAGCCGCACTCAGGGGTCTTCCTACAAGCATTCGTACTTCGTCTATCCGACTTATCATTTCTTGTCTTACCTACAGCCCAGTTCCTCCGAGGAAACAGTTTGCCCCATAAAGGCGCTGAACCTCTGGCTCCCCTTAGGGACCTCTTCAGAACAATCAGCCTCACTAGGTAAATGTTCCGCCTCCTGCCGGTAGGTCTGTCATCAGACGCCAAGGTTGTCGGATAGATTCTGCAAGCACTTATCTGTACGGTCGGCTGCGAGGCGCCGCAGATGGAGTGCTAAAGCTCTAGGCTTTAGGGATCAATCTCTCCGTTGAGTAGGATTCAGGCTAGGAACAATTTGTACCTCTTGGTACAATAATTCCCGATTTTGACTAGTAGGAACTTCACTCTAAATTTCTAAGTACATATTTGGTACCTATAAGTAAAAGTAATTATTACATATTTGGTTCATATAAGTAATACATAATTGAGCGCATAATTACATAATTGGTTGCATTATCCCGACAAATTTTATTTCCGTAAAAATTGTAAATTTTGTTGAGTTTAACCCACGTGCAGGTTTACTAAGCGTTCACCCTGAAAATCGTTCACCTTCAGTGATTGTGTCTGCACGTTACATATTGATAACGATATTTGGTTAGTTACCCAATATACGTACATAATTGGTAGCAGCCTTATAGGTTTACATAATTTAGTATTTTGTTTACATATTTAGTATTTTTTTTTTATATATCTTGCATATTTGGTATTTGATAATTTTGAAAAGTGAAATCAAGAAAACACATTTTCCTAAACCTGTCCTTGACAAATTTTATTTTTGTATATAAAAACTTGTAAAAATTTCAGGAAAATCCAGTAAACTTGTTGAAATCCCCGTAGGAATAAAACTCCGGATCGTACACCATCAGTGTACGTTCACCCAACACATTCCCTTGTTTACTAGTTGAAAGTTAACTTTGAAGAATAAGGTCCAGTACCCTTGAACCCCAATCTTAACTTTACAAATTTGCTTTGGTGTACGCCTTCAGCCATACACCAACCACCGTTCACCATCGTGGTGTACGCGTATAGATTTTAGCTACCCCCTCTTTTTCGGAGTTTATTCCGAGGCCGTACACCATCAGTGTACGTTTACCTCATACACCCAAAAACAATCCCGTGTTTATAATTGAAAGTTAACTTTTGGAGATAAGGTTCAATACCTTTGAACCTCAATCTTAACTTTACAATTTGTTGTTGGTGTACGCCTTCAGCTGTACACCCTGAAATCGTTCACTATTGTGGTGTACCCGTGGAAAACCGTCCACCATACACCATATCGAGTAATTTTAATTGTAAGCCCCATTCATTTCTTTTGGTGTATCAACCGTACACCCGCGATTTCTCCTTACCTTCCGAGTCAACCTCCGTTCGCGATCGCGCGTGTGGTTCGGTGAATCGCGAGTGATATATTTGATCAATTTTATTTTAGTAAATTCAAATTCTATTTTCTTTGTGACGTTTCTACTCCACCATCATGACTGATGACTACGATCCTCAGACGTTGGCTTTTGAAGCTATGGCTAGTGCCATGGGTAAGTTGCAGTTGTTCTTGGAGGGAAAGCCGAACGACAAGGTCGGTGAACCCGCTATTGAACAAATTCCCCGAACGATGTTGCTTGAGGTTGACAACTGGGACCCAGACGACCTTGATCATGTTCCGATCGGAACCTACTTCGACATCTTCGACGGTATCACCAGTGATCTGACCGATGAACTACGCATCCGACTGCTGCGGATTAAACTCCGAGGTTCCGCCAAGTCATTTTTGTATGAAAATCGACACCTGTTGGAAGGACCGCAGCCGTATAATGAAATACGGAAAGCTATGGTGCGTTGGTACAGCCGCGACGATCCGGAAAAGGCAGCTGCGCGTTTATGGACCATTCAGAAGAATGCGGGCGAATCCCTTCGTCAATTCGCCGACCGAGTACGTCATACCGCACTCCAGGCTTCCCGAGTCGATGGATTCGACTTGACTGCCGGACAGCTACGGACCTGGATAACAACTCGATCCGTGAAAGCATTCTTGAAGGGGCTCCCAACACAGTTCGCCGGTTATTTTGTAAATAACTCTCCCGCAAACCTGGAGGATGCTTTGAAGATGGCTGAGGAACTTGAGGAAACCCTCGAACCTCAACAGGTGGACCATTGGAATATTGCTCGGGTCCAGGCTCAGGACGGAATGAGGCGATGTTATCGATGTCGACAACAAGGACACTTCGTAGCCCGTTGTCCGAACCCGCCTCGACCTCCGACTCCACCCATGCAGCGACGAAACATCGTCGGAATTCCGCGGATTCCTTGTTCTTATTGCGGAGGAAAAGACCACTTCCCGGCCCATTGCGATTCGAACCCTCGTCACTACCCTTGCGACTACTGTGGTTTGCCAGGCCACTCTGAATCGGATTGTCAGACCAAGAAGAACCAGATGAACGACGAGACGAACCCTATGTGCGACTACTGTGGGTACTACGGACACTTGGAAGCGGATTGTCCGCAAAAGACTGAATCCTATGTGAAGCCGGAGCCGCGCCAAGTGATGGCTATCACCAGCAAACCGCACGAAGCCCATCCCTATCAAGCCGTAGCCCTTGCGAATCCAGAACCGAAGTCATCAGCAGCAGCTGAAGCAGAGAAACCCGACGTGTGTTTGCCCGCAATCGACTCACCTTTCAGGCAGACGATGAGAATGAGCGTGGATCTCAGTGGTCATCCTCGAACTTTGATCGTGGATACCGGAGCGCAGATTTCGGTGCTGACAACTCCAGTACCGGGTGTTCCCATCACGCCGACTAAGACTCTTGCCTGGGGAGCCGACGGACAACCCTTGCCCTTTCTTGGCCAACAACAACTGGTGGTCACGATCGGCCCGATCAAGCTCACACACGTATTCCGGATCTTCTCGCGGGACCATTCAGGATTGGACCTGTTGGGTCTGGATTTGCTCCGACGAATTCCGGCATCCATACATATGGACACGTGCGAGGTACGGATGAGGCACCCCCAAACGGGCCTTTCTGTCGTGCTGAGCGAGTTGGTTGATGGATACCTCAGCCCTGCTCGCCCTGCTCCCAGACCAGATGTGCCGCAGCCAACAAGACCACAAGTAGCAGCCATTGGAACAAAACCCATATTTGACACCACAGCGATGACCCCCGACACAACGATGCCTGACGATTGCCCTATTCTCGACGCTTCGGAAGAGTTCCCTATCGAGGACCTGGACGCACCCCTCCCTGCGTTAGTCAGTGTTCTCCAGTCTCAACTGGGTCACCTTCCGAATGCCGACAAGGATTACGTCGTTGATGTTCTTTCCGGTTATCGAGATCTGTTTCAGCGTCCCGACGCTCGGGGATGTTCAATGGACATTGTCCACGACATCGAAACAGATCCGCATCCACCAACAGACAAGTGCCAGGTTGTCCGCCTAAGCCGACTGAAACCCGCACACGAACGTGGCGTACTAGACGACGCTTGCGTAACGCCCCCGATTGCACCAGTCCCAGATCGACCCCTTGAGCCGATACCGAATTCCGATGGAATGGAGGAGCACGCAGACATGGAAGACAGCGAACTGCCGGTTGCTAGAATCGTAACTCCAGTGGACCTGACGTCACCCCTGGATGAAGAGGAGCAATCCGATCGCTCTAGTAGCTGTACACCATCGTACTCCGCCGCCACAGAGGAAATGGAGACTGACGACATACCACCTTCGTCGCCAACAGCAACGGATGCACCAAGCACACCCGCCACCATACCGGTCGACACAGAAACTGCAAACAACACCAATGGCAGTATACCGACGCGTAAACTTAGGAACTTACCGAGAGTAGACTACCAGCAGCTACACACCGGAGCAGCCAAGAAGTCCTGAGGCGCCGGATGAACGTGACCAATTGAAACCTGAAACAAAAACATACTAATTAAATAAATGGTTATGTATAGAAAAGTATTATGTTGAAAAAAAAAAAAAAAAAAAAAAAAAATCGTTTACACACTTACCTGTATTTCTGTCGAAGAATCCCTGTCACCCGATTCGTCCAATCGCCGTTGCGACCGAACGCGAGGTTGACACCTGTAGAGTCATTCCCGAAATTTAGTAAAATCTTAATATTATCTTAGTAAAATCCGAAACAGCCTGCACCTGGAATACTTATGGTCTAGCCGAATAGAGTCCCCTATCGCATTGAAACGAACAGAGCTTTACCATCAACGCTCAGTATAACACATAACACACTCACTAACATCTTTGTAGATTGACGCCCTAATGTAACTGTACATATAGGAACTTACTTTGTCATTAGTCGTAATAACTAGACTAAGAAGTGCAGTGATGTGTTTTACAGACAATGCCGAAAGGGAAGGACTTAACTCACTTGGGCCGTGAGATGGAGAGAGCTTGGGATGAGAGGCGAAGCCGAAGCAGTAGTCCGGTGTCACGACCAGCTTTGCCGAGAGGAAGATCCAGATCCCCAGTAGCGACGCGATTCACGAGGGTGAGACAGAGCATAGACGTTGAATATGAGTGGAGTGTCTTGTGGAGTGGCGCAGAGAAAATGTACCATGCAACCAGCGCAACAAACAGAAACGCCGGATGGCAACGATTCGAAAGTGCAGCCGAGATCCTGCGACGACACATGGCGGATCTCACAACCGCAGCTCAAGCAGTGCCAAAGACCGAAGACATCGCAGCCGAACTGGTGAGGCAGCTGAACCAGTCCCAGTCACCACCATGCGACCCAGTGGAGATCGCAAGGACTGTCGCGGGCATGATGACAGCACGTCCACGGACACCACCAGTCGTCAATATGGCAGAATTGGCACGCTTGATATCGGAAAACTTGAAGATCGAGAGAGCACCACCATTCTCTCCCATCGTGGACGTCACCAGAATCACCAACCTGGTTGAAGAACGCCTGGAAGCAAAGCAAAAAGCAGCAGCGCAACACCCCACCAGCCTCAGCGAAACAGCAGATGTTTCGGAACTCACAGCCGACTTGCCACCATTGCGACTTAGCACATCATCCACATCTGGAGACGAATCAACAACAGTCGTCCAGCCAGCAACCGTGACTCCCATTGAGCAGACGGCAAGCACCTCAACCACCAGACCAGCAGCAACAGCCAAAGCCAGCCACAAGTCCGACAGGAGATGCTTAGCCTGTGGAAAAGCCAGAGCACACAACTCCAGACTTTGGTGCGAAGCCTGCAGGATGTTCCTGGTCAGAGCAAAGAAGGCAGCAGAGACCGACAAACCCTACACCTGCGTTGTCACAAGTCACAACAACAAGCCTGATACCACCAATTGCAGAGGTTGCCGACTACGTCAGTTGCAAGAGATTGAGGAGACATTGGAGGCGGCTGAGAATCCAGAAGTTGCCAATGAGGGCATTGGCCTCGTGAGAAAGGGGGAGTGTAACCGCCCTTCCCTGAAGCTGCGGTTTAAGCTTCCCGCCGCCTCAAATGCACCCCAGCACACTCTGGCGGAAAAGCGCGCGCGACATCAAGCAGAGATACCAACAGCTGATGATAACCCGAACGAACCACAGCCACCTGCACCTACCGCGCATGCGCGCCGCTCCGCCCCACCACCGACTGGAGTGGGGGAGACTTCGAGATCGCCTCCCTCCGCGTGACCCACCGGTCATTCTACGGTTGCCACTGCTGGTGGAGAGAGAGTGAGTCAAGGTGTATACGGCCCCCCCGATCCTGCAGTCGTACACCGTATTATCGCCCGTGAGCTGCCCTGCTGCCTGAGGATAACTCCGCAACTCTGCACCTCACACCGGACTCTTTGGATATCCGGCCCCTTCTTCTACACCGCCCTCGGGATCCACGGTAGGCTTTTGCCATTCCCTATAAACTTTCCTTCTTCGTGAAGACCTTTACTTCGAGCAATAGACAAGAGACTGAGAATTTAATGCTCATCATATAAACCATTTTTGCACTGTGCTTAATCATATTTAATATTGTAAATTGTAACTTTTATATTTGTAACTTGTAAAGAAACTTACCTTGTTTGAAGAACTCATGGTGTACGCCCTCAGCGTCCACCATCTAATATCGTACACCAAGTCGTAACGTAACACAAAGATAATAATCTATTTTCTATAAAAGTACACCTATACTTACCATATACTTACCATTGCATTTCAAGAGTCCAATTGATATTATTTTCGTTGTTGAAGTAACTTGTACCTACTTGGCTAGAAATACATCTAAGAGTCGTGACGAAAAGCTGTCTTCTCAGTTAAAGCTTCCCTCAAATCTCACTGCAATTCAGTTCATTCTTTGGGTCATTTCACTTAAATTGCCTATTAGGATCATTTAGCATTCAGCTTCATAATTCACAATAATCTTTCAAATATTCATTTAACTTCATTATATTCATAAGTCTTCGAGACGTCCTACAAACGTAGGTGGTGGCAGCTATCAACAGAAGGAACTACAAAGGTAAGAGAGATATATTTATTTGAGTGTTTAACCGACTCGATTGTCCCCCTCGGTTGCATCCTTCAGAAGTAACCGAGAGTGATAAAAACGGGTTACAGCGATACAACGCGGACAAATAGCAAACGTTGAAAAAAGTGCTCCCTTCGTTAATTAATAATCTCGACAGGAGGCGAACTTGACGAAAAAAACAAGGAAAAAAACCACATGAGTAGGCCTCGCCCCTTCGACCTTGTGCCAATGACTTGGTGTCCTGAAGATGGCGGTACAAGGAGGCCGGATGCCGGACCAGCATTACTTCCGCTTCATCCGAGACAAAAAAAGGAGACTTTATTAATTATGGGAAGGTTTTCCAGTCAGGTTTGAGGATACTGAGGTAGGCTGTACGCTGTGGTCAATGTCTGTCACACACAAACGAATTTCCGTAAACAAATCCGATGTAACAATAAGTGCTAAGTTTTTTGAGTGATAATTTTTCAATATTTTTTCAAGGAAATTCATTTTTGGAATAATAGGACCAACTTCTCGAGCACGATACTTTTTTGACCTACTTTGAAACACCCACAAAGTTAAGAATAAATGTTAGATTTGTTTTTAAGGGAAGCTTTTCTGGTCAGATTTGAGGATAGTGAATAGGTACGCTGTGGTCAATGTCAGCCACAGACAAAAGAATTTCTAAAACAAATAGGGGTGTGGATATTTCTGAGTGACCATTTTGAACATTTTCTTCAAGGAAATTACATTTGGAATATTAGGATCAATTTCTCGAGCTCAACACTTTTTTGACCTACTTTGAAACACCCACAAAGTTAAGAATAAACGTTAGATTTGTTTTTAAGGGAAGCTTTTCGAGTCAGATTTGAGGATACTGAAGAAAGCTGTACACTGTGGTCAATTTCTGTCACAAACAAAATAATTTTCACAATCAAATGAGGATAATATCAATGGATTTGGAGTTTTTGGACTGACCATTTTTTCAAGGGATTTTTCTTAATTTTTTCATCATTTTGAAATATTAGGATCAATTCAACGAGCAGAACACTTCTTTGAATTTCTTCGAAGCAAGTGGGTGTGGCAAACAGTTTTCTCGTACCCATAACCCGATTGTAAAGATGATCGGATGCCTAGCAGTTAATCTCAATCTGCACAATCTCTGAATATTGTTGGAAAATGTAGAAGTTATAGCTGTTACAAGGATTTCCCGTTTGCGCATGAGCACAAAATATTTTCAATTCCGGGGCTATGATATTCAAAGGGGACCATCTCCACCCCAACCCGCATAATTCCTGAAAATTTCATCGAAATCGGAGTGAAAATGTGGAAGTTATGGCTGTGGCAAGGACTCCAAATTTGCGCATGCGCTGCGACTACTATCAGGCCGGGGGTAATGATTTTCATAGGGGACCATCTCCACCCCAACCCGCATAATTCCTGAAAATTTCATCGAAATCGGAGTGAAAATGTGGAAGTTATGGCTGTGGCAAGGACTCCAAATTTGCGCATGCGCTGCTACTACTATCAGGCCGGGGGTAATGATTTTCATAGGGGACCATCTCCACCCCAACCCGCACAATTCCTGAAAAATTCATCGAAATCGGATTGAAAATGTGGAATTTATGGCTGTGGCAAGGACTCCACGTTTGCTCATGCGCTGCGGCTACTATCAGTCCGGGGGTAATGATTTTCATAGGGGACCATCTCCACCCCAACCCGCACAATCCCTGAAAATTTCATCGATATCAGATGTGAATTGTGGAGGCTTCAATAGTGCTTCACGTGCAGATTTTTAAAAACTTGTTTCAAACGGCCTATTAAAAAAACCTTTGTCTCACAAAGAAAAAATACATTTCAAACTGTTTCAAATAACTTACTAAAAACTTTTTTTTTTTAATCGAATAAATTGCTGTTATTTTCAACCATGCTGCCAAGTTGGGTGTGCAGTAATTATTATTTAGTGTAAAATCCTTAACTGTGTTACTGATAAATTCTCCAAAATGGGTTTTTGAATTGACAAACAACACGATAGAGAAATTCGCGATTATGTAGGTGATTTTGGTTTATTATTTACAATAATGAACCTTTGGAATCGACCAAGAAAAAAATTTTTTAACACCCCCCTCAAAATTTGATGGTTTACGTTTCAAGGTACGTAGAACCCAAAAATCGAATAAAAATTTCGCCGTCCGTCCGCCGTACGCGGCACTTTTGCCACTTAGCATTGACCGATTTTGATGAAATTTGGTATGTAGGCTCCATTTGGGGTCTAGTTGTGCCCCGAAGGTTTTGGTTGATGTAGGTCACTTCTAAGGGTTCCAAAATGAATTTTGAAATTTTGAAAACGCCCTAACTCAAAAAATTTTGATACAAAGGTATTGTTTTTCCTTCAATTCAGGATTCTATAGAATTTTTGGAATTTTTTGAGACCACCCGGAGCTCTGTAGGACAAACCGTTCGCTCACTACGAGAATTTAGAGTTTGGACGTACGATAAATCAGAAACACGAGTGTGAATCGCAGAAAGGCCTAATCTCCGTTCAAATCAAAGCTGACCGAAATTCGATCGATGTTTTTCTTCATGTTGGATGGTTGGTGGCTTTGCAGACGAGTGATCTATACAGAAATAATAAACCATGGTGTAATAATTTGCAGCGTTTTCACTAACTCAGCTATGTAACTGGATCGTGACGAAATCACGATGTGCTTCCTTCTTGGGCTCAGCACAAAACTATCTTCGAAAATAAACTACCCGTTTGTTCGATCGAATGCACAGGGACTTTCTCGAGGCTTGCCCAAATCAAACCTGAAAATTTCATCACCATCTGATAACGATTTCCGGGACTAGGGCCACACACACAAACGAAACTAATGCTATTCAATATCCATTTTCATTTGGAATAGTTTTGCTAGATTATTGCTTCCGAGTCTACCAAGGTAGCGGAAACTTTGTTTTCACTTTTCAAGCTTGAAAAAAAAAAAAAAAAATGTTTTCCAAAATGAACATTTTCACCCGCGTTTTACGTTTCAGACCTTCCTAAATAGTAGGCACAGTAAAAATAGACTCAATAAGGGATTAAGATCGGAACTAATTCGTCTAACGTTGAAACTTGGTGGAGATGTTCCTTTTGGCATCATATTGTACTAAAAAAAAGTCTCTAGCGATTGGAAGGGTGGAAGAGGGTGGAATTTCGGAAAAACCACGAAATTTTGGGAATCTTTTTACTTTTTGGCTTACAGCTCCATAACGGTGCATCTGACAGAAAAAATTATCAATACACAAATTAAAGATCATTAAATTAAGCGTCCAATGGGCTACTAAAAAATTAAAATTGGTTCAGGGGTTTAGCCGCAATTGCTCGTCAAAGATCGGCGATTTTTAGGAACTTGGCTGAAAAGTGGTGTGTGCTCACGTTCAAACGCTTCTAACTCAAAAACTGCTACTTCCAAATTAAAATTGTCTCTGAATAAAAGTGGTACAACATCAAATTCTGCGATAGATGGGCTCCTATTATTTTTATTCCCCCGTATAATTTTGGTTCCGTGTCTGTCTGTCTGTCCGTCTGTCACAAAATCCTTGTCACAACCATAATTACAAAGCTTTGCCACTTTTACAATTCACATCTGATATCGATGAAATTTTCAGGGATTGTGCGGGTTGGCGTGCAGATGGTCCCTTATGAAAATCGTTGCCCCCATACTGATAGTAGCCACTGAGCGCAAAATGTAGGTACTTCTTTGTAACAGCCATAACTTCTAACTATATTCAGAAATTGTGCGTGTTGACGGTTCCCTATGAGGGTAGTGCATGTTGTAGCATACCTGTGAGCGGGTGTAGAATAAAGTGGAAAACGTACTCACAGATATAATGCTTAAACATAAAATTTATTAGAAAAAAAATATTAGAAATTTATGGTTGATATAGGAGCTCCTAAGAAAGAAAAATTGTTAAAATTAAAGAATAAAATTAAACGATCTGACCGGGACTCGAACAGTTGAGTGTTAGCGGCTGGTAGATGAATACGTGCAGGGCTGCTCCAAGTAAATGCTGGTTGTGGGGTGAGGCTAGTACGGTGTAGATCGCATAGAAGGACAATCAAAGGAACTGCTTCTTGACACCTGTAAAGGGACAATTGCCATAAGTAGGTACCTATTTGAAACGAACAAACAGGGTCAGGTCCTCATCTTCATGTCTGTTGTCCAGGCTTACCCAAATCAGCAAGAGTAGAGCTAAGCGCTGCTGTGAGAAGGTTGTTGGCACTTTCAGTAGGATGCTGAGACCCGATTGCCTGGTACGCCCCGAGGAATCGTCAATCTTGATAGGATTCTGGGACCTGTTGAGAGTAGTCGACGAATTCAAGGTGTACTGCCGATCATCAGCGCCGAACGCCCAGCGAACCCCCACCAGCAATCCTGCCAATCTCTGATCCAAGTCTAGAGTCGAATGTTGCTCATCACAATCACTCCGCGCACAACTTAAACTAAACTTCTCAACTGACAAAATAAAGAATAAATGATTATGACTCCTAGGAACATACTGCCCATCAAATTTGCTCAGCAAATTTCTACATCATCATTAGGATAGGGATTGGATTGCAGGGGTAGGAGTGGGACCAAATTTACAACAGATCTCTTGTAAGTGGTATTCTTCAGTTGAATGGTTGCCACCCGCACAGTGCCATCATCACCTGCGTGAACATGCAAGACCTTGGCTAAGGGCCATTGAAGAGGAAGGGATTCGTTCTTCAAAAGGACCAAGTCTCCAGCTTGTAGATTTGCAGCAGTCTTGTACCATTTGGGTCTCTTCTGAAGGGTCTGCAGATATTCATGACGCCATCTCATCCAAAACTGTTGACTCATCTTGGCAATGAGTTGCCACCGAGAAAGCCTGCTCTCTTGCAGTTCCAGAAGAGATGGCTCAGGCAAGGCCATCAATGGTCTGCCCACCAAGAAGTGCCCGGGGGATAGATAGTTCGTCTCACCTGGATCGTTTGACAGAGGACATAGTGGTCTGGAATTGAGTTGAGCTTCAATTTTGGCGAAGAGAGTAGCAATTTCTTCAAAGGTTAGCTTCTGTTCACCAGCGATGAGTCTGAGTCGTGTTTTCACAGATTTAACCCCTGCTTCCCAAATACCTCCCATATGGGGGGTTAGAGGAGGGTTAAAATGCCAGTTGATGCTATGAAGAGTAGCAAAATCCGTCAACTTGGCTTTGGTCTCCTGTTGGTTCAGCCATTCGAAGATTTCTTGAAGATAATTGGCGGCTCCCAGAAAGTTGCTGCCATTATCAGAGTATACATCACTAGGTAAGCCTCTGCGTGAAATAAACCTCTCAAGGGCTGCTAAAAAGGCATCTGTAGTAAGCCTGGTTACTGCTTCTAGATGCAGGGCTTTGGTCGTCATGCAGACTAACAGGCAAAGATAGGCTTTGGAAATTATAGGATTACGGCGAGATGACTCCTTAATGAAGAAGGGCCCTGCGAAATCTACTCCAACATGAGCGAAAGGCTGCCCACCATTCACCCTGAAGCTAGGTAAATCAGCCATCAGAGGAATGACTGGCTTGGCTTTCAATTTAAAACACTTTAGACAAAGGAAGCCTCGGACACTAATCAACCGTCGAATTCCAGGAACCCAAAACTTCCTTTGAATAATAGCCTGAAGTGTATTTGGTCCAGGATGTAGGTAAGTTCTATGATAGTAGTCTATCATGATCCTTGTGAAATGGGACTTATATGGCAGTAGAACTGGGTGTTTCTCATCAACTGGTAGAGTGGAATGATTTAGTCTGCCTCCAACTCTTATTATTCCATGGTTGTCCAGAAAAGGTCTCAGATTTGCGAACCTCTCATAGACATTCTCATTTGATGAACCCCTGAGGAAGTGATGAAACTGCACGGTTCTAATGCAGAACACAAGTGCCTCATCACACTCATACTTCTGTAGACGTCCAGTCCTCATTTGACAGCAACAGCAGCCGACGTGTTTACAGTTGTATATCCATCTTTTGAGCCAAGCTACAGAACGAATAAGACGAAGATATGTTGAGAACCGAGACATCCAATTTATCAAACCATTCTCGACCTGAGAGGATGTGAGTATTGTGGTCACTTTCTTCAATTCAGGTAGCTCTGCAAGAGGTAAAAATGATGAAGATGGCCATTCATGAACGTTCTTGGCCAACCAATGAGGACCTTTCCACCAAAGCTTATTGGTGAGAAGTTGAGAAGGAAGGAGCCCACGAGATGCTGGATCACTGGGATTGTCATTGGATTCCACATGTCGCCAAGTTGATGGTGATGTGAGTTCAATGACTTTATCTACCCTGTTAGCAATGAAGATTTTGAGTTTGTAACTGGGTGTTTTCAACCAGCTTAGAACAATCGCAGAGTCCGAGAAAAAGACTGGAGGAATCAGGCGCTCTTCGAGGTAATCTAATAGCTTAGAAATTGATGAGTACAGTTGTGCTAATAATAGAGCAGCACAGAGCTCCAAGCGGGGAATCGTTGCAGCCTTAAGAGGAGCAAGCTTTGATTTGGCAGTGAGAAGTGACATCTCACAGCTCTGATGAGTTTCTACTCGCAGATATAGAATGGCTGCATATCCTTTTGTAGAAGCATCAGCGAATCCCACGACTTGGCATCTCGAATTGTCTTGTACCTGGAGACTACGGGGAATCCTGACATCTGAAAGCATTGGTAGCTGTTCTATGATTTCCTGCCACGACTCTTGCACATCAACAGGGATTTCCTCGTCCCAGTCTAACGATCTCTTCCACAACTCTTGTATAAATCCTTTCATGTATAGGGTACAAGGCGTCAAGAAGCCCAAGGGATCATAAATCCTAGCAACAGAAGACAGTATTCGTCTTTTAGTATAAACTGGCTCAGGAGATTTGATGGAGAAAAGGAACTCGTCAGTCGTCGGGTCCCACTGGAGTCCTAACACCTTAATGCATGGGTTTTCAGTGTCGTTGAATGCTACAACATCAGTTGATGATTGGCCTGGAACTTGCTGCAAAAGAACTGGCATATTGCTTGCCCATTTGCTAAGTTCGAAACAACCCAACTTGAGAAGGTTGATCAATTGATGAAGACATTCTGAGGCATTCGTAAGTGAGGATGCCCCCGTCAAAACATCGTCAACATAGATATCTTCAGTAAGAATTTTAGCTGCAAGAGGGAACTCTTCTCCATGGTCATTCACTAGTTGCTGAATAACCCTGTTTGCGAGAAAGGGCGCGCAAGCTAACCCATAAGTTACCGTTTTTAATTCAAACTTTTGTACCTTTTCATTTGGTGAGTCTCTCCAATAGATATGTTGAAATGCTCGATCTTCAGGTGCCACAACTATTTGTCTAAACATTTTTACGATATCTGTCGTAAAAACTATATTGTGTCGTCTGAAATTGAGAAGGATTTCTCTGATCTCCTTTTGCAGTTTTGGTCCCACAAGCAGGTGGTCATTTAAGGAGCCCTCATGTGTCTTGGCACTTCCATCAAAGACGACTCTCAGCCCTATTCCATTGGGTACCTCCTTGATAACACAATGGTGAGGTATTATGAATTTTGATCGATTATTTGTGACTGACATGTGATTGAGTTCTTGATACTCTTTCATAAAGTCACAGTACTTTTCTCGAATGACTGAATTATTGGAAAGCTTCTTCTCGATATTGTGAAAGCGGCGAATTGCAAGACGTGATGTGTCACCAATCCAATCCTGCTTACATTTTAGAGGTAAATAAACAACATATCTACCTTCAGGTAAGCGGTAATGAGTTGAAGCAAAGTGTCTCTCACATTCATCATCTTCTGGATTAGTGTCCGAACGGGATGGAAGAGGATTTTCAATTTCCCCAAAATTTTTGAAGTTGTAAAGTTAAGTCACAATCAGGGCTCAGAGACATCAATGAAGTTACCGAATGGCTAGGTAGTGTAGTCTCTTGAACCTTACCCATGACTACATGGCCAAAAACTGATGATAGAAGTTTGGCTTGGAAACCCTCAATCGAGGTAACTGCCCCGGTCCAAATTTCCAAGAAAAGGTCTGCACCCAAGAGAAAATCGATTTGTCCTGGTTTCCAGAAATTAGGGTCAGCTAACTCAAAACTGGAGCACAGGTTTCTTAGAGAATGTGGAAGTACAGTTGTTGGTAGATAATTCGAAATGGTATTTACAAACAATTGCTTGAGTTGTAAAATTTGTATGAGATGGAGAATGTTTGGTAGGGGCTCTTATCACACATGTTACCAAACCCTTAGCACCCTGAAAAGGAGTCTGTCCTATTCCCGAAATGTTCGACGTACCTTGGAAATGTTCAAGCCAAGACGGTTCACACAGCTATTTGTAATGAAGGAGTTTTGACTTCCTGAGTCAATAACCATTCGAACGTTTTGATAATTTCCTCTAGCGTCCTGAATTCCAGCCACTGCAGTACCCAAAACAACTGGAGGCTCCACGTCAGTAGCATTGAAGGTCTGACCATAGAAGGATGAGGAATCATTGCTAACACCAGGGGCAACTAGATGGAAATTCGTGGTGGTATCAAATTTATGCAAAGAGCTGTGATGTCTCTGGGAGCAGAATCTACAGTGCCATTTAGATGGGCACTGCTGAACTGAATGAGTCGATGACATACAGTTAAAACAACCTTCCAACCATTCAGAAGTTCATATTTTGATGAACTGGAGCTTTATTAAACACCTCACAAGATAGTAGATTGTGAGCTGCCTTACAAACAAAACAACTTGTTGGGGAGGAATGTTTGCGTCTGACTGAAATTTCTTATCTGTATTCTTGTCGCTAGTCAGAAGTGATGTCTTCGAGTTTCCTCTTGGCCTAGGCGGTTTGACATTATTTGAGTAGTGCTTAGGAATGGACGGAGTATTTGGAGGCTGTGCTGCAGGATTATTGGCACTGGAGAGCTGGAGTGCCACAATACGGCCTTTGACAAATTTCGTTAAAGATTCAAAAGTTGGAAATTTAACGTTTCTATGTTCAATTTCGAAAAGTTCCCGAGTATGGGAATCAAGACCTTTGATTGCTAGATGAAATAGCACAAACTCTAATTGATCGTCCACTTCGAGAAATTTGAAAGAAGATACACTGTCAGAAACGGTAGACAAAAAACTGCTTTAGTGATTCAACATTTGCTTTGCCTTGTATTGGCTTGAAAGATAGTACCTGATCCAAGTAAGCTGAAGCTAACAATCTATGATGATCATAAGAGTCAAGTAATGCTTGCCAGGCTAAACCATAGTTTGTTCCATCAAGAGGCAAATGGCTGATTACGCTGAGGGCAGGACCCACGAGTGAAGTTCTAAGATACAGAAATTTATCCATATCGGAGTATCCAACTTCCCTGTACTAGAGAACTGAATGTGTCCCTAAACTTGGCCATTCTAGGAGTTGACCAGCAAATGTGGGTAATTGTAGTTTAGGGAGGCTTTTTGCAATTCTCGATTCATGTAGAGCAGAAGAGTTAAAAGAAGGACCGGTTGGGGAACATTTAAAAGGGAACGAGCGGAGATGCTCTCGAGATTTCCCAAGGCGTTATAGTAAATGTGCCTCATGTTTGCTCGGAGATCCTTATCTGATTTCGATGGAAATTCAATGGAATTTTCTTCACAAGTGTCTCCCAGCTCATTCCAGTATTGTTCAAATTTGGAATGGTATGCATCCAACGTCTTACTCATTGCCTTGAAAAGGGTCACCCCAGGAGAAGTAAGAGGCTCACTTACGGCCTTCTTCCCCTGATCATGAATAACTTGCATTTCGTTAATACAATCCTTGAGTCTTCTCTGTAGAGATGCAATTTTGGGTTGGACTGACTCAGTAAGAAAGCCTTTGGGTTTTGTACCACCATGGTGACCATCATCACCTGGTTACCAGCTCCATCATTATCACGATCAGTCATCATGACAAAGAATTTGTATTCGATAAAGTTCGGAATGAAGCTCCCTATTGGTAGGGAAGGAATGAGAAGGAATGAATTTGTTGAAATTGTATAGGAAGATGACGATGATCAACA
>CM019170.2:27127770-27156162 GCA_009739505.2 Apolygus lucorum
CCCCCCCCCCGTTTTTAATTTGATGAAAAACCCTAATTAGGCAAAATTTAATGGTTCCCAGCTGAGAGCTTCTTAATCAGCGGGGATTGACGTTTTAAAATCACTAATTAAATTTCTAAAAGAAGGAGGTTAATTCATTCAGGTTCATTAAATTCTAAATGAAGAGAAATCTTGGTTTGAAAGTGGGAGGCAGACTTAACCCTAATTGAACCATGATGTCACTGGTGTCACCGAAAACATCTTAGGAATTCCACACCTGACCCAAGGTATCACCGGAGTAACTAAATTTGAATTACAATTTTAAATTTAATGGTCATAGTTGAATTTTTTAAACCATTTTTCGAGAGCTTTTAGAAGTCTATTACCTGATGATATTATGACAAAAAAATTTTGACAATTTCTCATTGATTTCATTGGACATTTTTGTCATGATTTAAGTTTAGACTTCCAATAGCTCCCCAATGCTCACCAATTTAGCTTTGTCCATCAATAATTTTTTAAAATTGCCCAATTTTTGGTTACTCCTTTGATGCCTGGGGACAGAGGTGGAATTCCTAAGATGTATTCGGTGACATTAGTGACACCATGGTCCAATGCTTGTAGTACAATATATTTCATTAATCTCACGGTAAAATTTTCAGGTATCATTAATAATACAATTAAGAGTACAAGGTAGGTGGGTAACTTATTGATTGACATTTATTAGTAAAACAAAACCTTGTTAATTAAGATGAATTTTAAAATGTTCATGACTTTTATGCAAGAAACTCCATCCAGCTTCCTTGAACCATGTTATTCATGGACCTTGTATATCCATGTAGGTATGTGCCTTGGGTACGTAACCTGGACTGTGATATGATGTAGATAGGCTCAGGAAGATGTCCCAAAAGATCTTTTCTCACCAAGTTCAAACTATTCAATTTGAAAAAAAAAAGAAAAATTTCACAAAAGATCGAGTTTTTTGAAAAAGTATCAAAATAAATCGATACTTTTTGAAAAGCATCTATTCTTTCGAGTTTCGATACATTTACCCAATTTATAATATAAAATTATATATTTAGGTAAATATTATTTACCTAACCTTTTCTGCATTCCCATGTTTCCCGTTTTATCTGCTGACGTGTCTACCTAACTTGATGCGATTTAATTTTATTTTCAATTTGTGGCCTAATACAAGTTCTACAAACTAAGAACTACTTTTAGTTTTCACTGATACCTTGCAAACTAAATAGTTGGCCCCGACGTGATAAGAACAGTACAAGCAACCTTCTGATTCTTGCTGGGGGTTCCAATGGCTCAGCAAGCATCAGAACGGGATGACGGTAACCAATTTTGAATAAATGCTGCGAGAACAGAGGATTAGGATCATCACCGCCAGAATGATCTTCTTCTGTGGATATCCCACTCGGGAACCGTACAGTAAACCATGATACCACATATCAAACGAGAAGAGAATCCTCAAGGTTTAGGAGATTATGGGATTCTGTTAGAGCTGCCATAGGAGAAACATCCTAGGCGATGGAAGAGCTCAAACGCCAACACACGAACCAGCAATTGAGGCTATGTCAACTATATCCAGCTATAAAAAGTAAAGACTAGATGAAACGCCGGAAAACCCGTACCTATTTCGTGATCAACGGAATTATTTTAAAAAATTAATTAATGGGCCTTGAAACTCGAGGCTTGAAACGCCGCGAAAATGGAAATTCGCGAGGTCAGGCCTTCTCAATTTTAGCAACAAACGGAAAAAAGTACGATGTAAAAAAAACACCGAGAGAAGAGGATGCCGACCTTGAAACCGTTTCAGAGAATCTCGTTCCTTCTTGTATTGTGATAAATAAAGCTAAGGGAAATCTACGACCTTCCACACCAGGT
The DNA here is from genome assembly GCA_009739505.2 of Apolygus lucorum. Classification (NCBI taxonomy): domain Eukaryota; kingdom Metazoa; phylum Arthropoda; class Insecta; order Hemiptera; family Miridae; genus Apolygus; species Apolygus lucorum. The sequence goes on from CM019170.2 coordinate 27,129,646, forward strand.
ATTAGCTCGAAGGCGGGGTTTTCCCTCTGAGAGCATATGCCGCGGGATTTGGCCTCAATCCCAATCCCTGGATTCCTCGCAATAACGTAGTCGTTTATTGTTAAAGAAGGCAAATTGCCTGAGAGAAGCGGGATTTATTGGATTAACTTGTCTGATCCACAAAGAGAAATTACATGGAGTTATCTCTTTTCTCGCGAAGGGCATCCTGTGTTGAATCATTCCTAGATGAGACTTCCTAAGAGACTATGAAACAATGACTGAGGTAGTGCCTTGTTTAATTCTGTCTAGGCCCTAAGTAACCACGATTATTAAATAAAATCTTCGATTAATCATACATTTTAGTAATCGAGAGGTATTCAGATAATACGGTTACAACTCTCTTGGAGGGTGCAAGAATTTTTGGTCAAGGTTGGCATATAGTCCAGTCAAATTAGCCAAAAAAAAGGGGGGGGGGGGGGGGGTTGCATTAATTCCGGACAAAGCGAAACTTTTATGGGTGACTTGTGGGTGCCTATGGAACATGTTTTTAGTATATTCTACTAGATTCTCCTTGTGCTAACTTTTTGGTGCCCGAAAAACCGCGATTTTTCGGCACTTGTTTCAGTTTTTTGCCTATAACTCGTACACGATGCATCCTACGGAAAATTTTACTCAATCCTTTATTAAACAGGATGAATTTCTGCGTCGACTGACCACCTTCATTTTTTAGATCGGTTCAGCCGTTTGGCCGAAATCGATCGTTGAAGTTTGGCGATGTTTCCCAAATTGGTTTGATCGCCAAAACTTCAACGATCGATTTCGGCCAAACGGCTGAACCGATCTAAAAAATGAAGGTGGTCAGTCGACGCAGAAATTCATCCTGTTTATAAAGGATTGAGTAAAATTTTCCGTAGGATGCATCGTGTACGAGTTATAGGCGAAAAACTGGAACAAGTGCCGAAAGATCGTGGTTTTTCGGGCACCAAAAAGTGAGCAAAAGGAGAATCTAGGAGATGTTTTTTCTTTTGCCTTTTCTATTATTATAAGTACTTCAGTGCCTTAGGTCGAACAACAGACGTTTCACTTTGATTATATGACATTTTTTATTGCAACACCGTTTTCAATACTCATATTTCGTTTACTCAGAAGTTGTTTCGTTATTCTATCATTTGGTAGGGGCGGGTGGGAGGGGGGGGGGGAGGAAGAGGGGATGCTTTTCTTACACAAAATTTGATTCTCTACAACTTTGATTATGTGACATTTTTTGGTTGGATACGCCGTTTTTGATGTACAGGCCTTGAAACTTGCGCGTAACCCATTTTTCAACCAATTTGGGAAAAAGCGGCAAAATTCAACGATCGATTTCGGCCAAACGGCTGAACCGATCTTAACGTTTCAGGTGGTCATTCGACGCAGAAATTCATCCTGTTTAATAAAGGATTGAGTAACATTTTCCGTAGGATGCATCGTGTACGAGTTATAGGCGAAAAAACTGAATCAAGTGCCGAAAATCGCGGGTTTTTTCGGGCACCAAAAAGTTAGGACCAGGAGAATGTTTTTTCTTTCGCCTTTCTAGTATTACAAGTACCTCAGTGCCTTAGTAAGTTGACAACAGACGTTTCACTTTGATTATATGACATTTTTTTGATTGCAACACCGTTTTCAATACTCATAATTTCGTTTACTCAGAAGTTGTTTCGTTATTCTATCATTTGGTAGGGGCGGGTGGGAGGGGGGGAGGAAGGGGGGATGCTTTTCTTACACAAAATTTGATTCTCTACAACTTTGATTATGTGACATTTTTTGGTTGGATACGCCGTTTTTGATGTACAGGCCTTGAAACTTGAGCGTAACCCATTTTTCAACCAATTTGGGAAAAATCGCCCAACTTCAACGATCGATTTTCGGCCCAAACGACTGAACCGATCTTAACGTTTCAGGTGGTCATTCGACGCAGAAATTCATCCTGTTTAATAAAGGATTGAGTAAAATTTTCCGTAGGATACATCGTGTACTAGTTATAGGCAAAAAACTGAAACAAGTGCCGAAAAATCGCGGTTTTTTCGGGCACCAAAAAGTTAGCACAAGGAGAATCTAGTAGAATATACTAAAAACATGTTCCATAGGCACCCACAAGTCACCCATAAAAGTTTCGCTTTGTCCGGAATTAATGCAAACCCTAACTGCTAATTTGACTGGACTAATACCTGCGTGTAGGAGGGGTCACAAGGATCAAAAAGGCCTAGGTCAGTCTGTTCAGCAAAATGTCGTCGCGGCAGCTGTTTCCGCCAACCTTACAAGGCCCTGTTTGCTTCACCTACCGCCAACGCGAGATCCGGTCAGTCGTCAAGTTCCTCACTTTACGTCATAAATCTACATCTGAAATCCATCGTCAGCTAATGGAAACTTACGAACCTGATTCAATGTCATGTCAGCATGTTTTCAAGTGGGTTAGGGTATTTAAAGGACTCAGAGCGAAAAGGCATGGCTTGTGTTTTGGGACAGAAAAAGAGTGTTGTTGGTGGATTTCATGGCCAGAGAGACCACCATCGATGCTGATGCAAGTACTGAGACCCTAAAAATATTGAAAAAGCAGATCATAAACAGGAGATGAATGCTGGCTCTTGGCGTGTCCTCCTCCATTTAGTAACCTTTAGGATATCCCTAGTAGTAATAATATGATAATATATGATGTCTAAGTCTAGAAGTTATGTCTATAGTTATTGCAATCACTAGCCTAACTTTATAACTAGAAATAAATAAAACATTAACATGTTCGTAACCTACATTAATGTTAATATTACAAGGGATGTAAGAAAAACGTACAAATACATGATATTTCAAGGTTAAAAAAGGGAATATTCTACTAGTATGAGAATTTTGATTCGCTGGTTTTTTAATGGGTTTTGGTGGTGTTGCTCACCTTGAAGCCGTCATTGCGTTCGCTACAGCAGGCGCAGAAAACGATGGAGAAGATAGTGAGAACTAAGAAGGCGATCCCAAATAAGACGAGACCGGCGACTTCAGCACCAGGACTGCCACCTGAACCTGAAAAACGAAGAAGGCATTTCAGAAAATTGTAGGGAGGAAAATAATAAGCAATGTATAGTACATCGGTATCGAGAATTTATCGTTTCATCGTCGTATATGTGACCACTTGAAATGTTCAAAGTTTTGGTTTAAACATTTGGTTTTAACATTCATGTCGTTACTAACTGAAGTGTGGCATTCTTCCAACCCTAATTTATTGATTTATACGGATTCTGTCTTGAGCGTAGTTTCTCAAATTTTTTTCTAATGAGGTTTTTGCGAATGCTCATTAGATATTTGAGAAGCATAGAATACCCCTTATTCAAATATTTACTTGAGAGAGTATACCATCTGGATACATAATGTTTACTTCGGAAGTAGCGAACGTCTAAGTTGGAAACAACAGACCTAGAACGTTCTAGCTAACTGTTGGAGCCTTCTGAATCAGGTCCTGCCCCCTGATTACGGAACTCCAGAGTCTCCACCAATGACAGATGAGAGACCAGTTGACGACAGACGGACAGTACTGACCGCAAAGTGGAAAACCGTCAGCCGCAAAAGGCAGACGAACTCAACAGAGTTCAACGAACCTGCAACTCTAGCGTGTAGATACGTTTCACTCCATTGCCTAATATAGTAGAGAAATTTCCTTAAAATTGACATTAGAATGCTACTAATAGAAAAGTTCAACGCAAATTCCTGATAGAACCAACCAACAAATTTATGGTCAAAGAAGGAACATTTTAGCGAATTTAAGGGTTTTTGTGGACTTCACCAGCATAATCGTAGCAATATATATTACTTTCGGAATCAAAACCGAAACCCTTCGTCGAGGCCCTTGGTGGCACAGTTTTATTCTCATAAAACAGAACTCTCGTTCTGCCTTGAGAAGTTACTATCTATTTCGTTGGTCGCCTACTTACTGCATTGGTACTATGTTTATCGAGGGGGGGGGGGGGAGTGCTTCGGGTCTGATTAGCTGAATTAATCTAATCAATACTAACATTCAGTTAAAACGCCTCTTAATAATTTATTCCTGACAACAGTGTAAAACGCTGAAAATCATTGCCCAAAGGTTAATTATTTTCTGAATAGATCACCCTTCTGTATAGATCCCTCCCTACCAACAGTAGGTACCTACTACCTACTAGGGCATTTTTGAAAATTTCAACCCCAACCACCAACCAAATGGAAATGAAGGGTTAAAATTTTCAAAATTGCCCTAGTAGGCAGTAGGTAACTGCGGTTGGTAGGGAGGGATCTATGCAGTAGGGTGATGTATACAGAAAATAATAAACCTTCGGGCAATGATTTGCACTTTTTTCTTTACCTACCAACATTTTTTTACCTACCAGCCATTGGTAGGTACTACCTACCACACCATACTGCCTTCACACCTTCACAATCAAGTTTATTAGAAAGAACTAAACGGTTCACACTCGATTCGAAAAATAGGGAGCTTCATATAGAAATTTGATTACAGGTTGCTCAGAAAGCAAAACTGAATGCAAATCGAAGAAATGAACAGCGATCGCATAAAAGTCAGATAAAATTTGAATGGAGACTAGACCTCTTTTGTGATTCACATTCGTGATTCTGTTTTATCGAAGGAAAACCCTTAAGTACTCGTAGGGAGCGAACAATTTGTCCTGTAGAACTCCAGGTGGTCTCAAAAATTTTTAAAAATTCAATACTATTTAAAATTGGTGAAAATCAAATTTAAAATTGGTGAAAAAACTACCTTTATTTCTAGAGTTTTCGAGCTAGGGCACTCTTGAAAATTTCAACCCTCAATTTTCACCCCTTAGAAGTGACTTACATCAACCAAAAGCTTCAAGGCACAACTCGACTCCAAATGGAGCCCATATACCAAATTTGAACCAAATCGGTCCATTGTTGGTGAGAAAAGTGCCGCGTACAGACGGAATTATTTTTTATTGGATTTTCGGATTCTACGTACCTTGAAACGTAAAACATCAAATTATGAGGGGGGGGGGGGTCAAATTTTTCTTCTTGCTCGATTCCAAATCTTATTTGTGAAAATAATAAACCAAAATATAGCCCATAATTATAGATTAGCCCATAGATTAATTCCGATTATTCTGAGACTTCCTCATCATGGGTGATTATTCGGGTCCTGAAGAAGGGGAAATTCAGGATAATCAACCTTATCTGCCATTATAATATGATGATTATAGTATTATATGACATATAATATGATTATATATTATACAATGAAAACCTGCGTATATTTTGTTGTATACAACAATTCATCTCAATGAATTTGTAGAGACGAGTAGAGTATGAATAGGATTTAATACATACATGGACAACTCCAAGAGATCAAAATTTCAAAAACTAGGGTCAAAACTATCATCACAATTTCTCAAATTAAAATCCTTCAAAAAACATTTATAATTACCTTTAAACATTTTATACATCATGAAAACCTGCATATATTCGTCGTGCCCAAAAATGCAATGGCCGAATTCGTGGAGACGATTAGAACATAAATAAGGACTACTATAATGTTTAAAAGATACCCTGTGCATATGGTATGGTGGTACTGCATGAATACTACCGAAAATCGAGAAAAATGAACTAACATCTGGGTACTTATTGAGTAGAAAGAGAGCAGGTATTTTTCGAGGTTTTCGAAGTCAAAAAAGGGAAAATTTGCTCATTTTCCACTTATTCTGAAAGAATGGGACTTATTGAAAGCAAGTTTTCCAATATAGTTATGCCCGATACCACAGACAACCCAACTTTAGTTTATTTATTTTTTGCCACACCCTAACTGGCAGGTTGTCATGCTGGGTCCATAACGATGACGCTTAGACTGGATGTCTGAGGCTAGAAAGAAATTACGTAATCGAAGACGAGACCGTTATGAACCGGCGACAACGGGGACTCATTCAATTAATCCTTTTCAACCCTCCAAGGATCGAGTTCGCCGGTAGGTCATTAGAAGCCACGACTACACTTGTGACATTTCGTTGACTCACTGAGCCAGTGAATATTACACAAACTTCAAAATTTGATGTTCCAAAGGGTGGATAAATACCGAACCTAATATAGTCGAGTAAAATAAATACATAATTGCATAAAAATTTGAATTGAATTGCAAGATTGAAGATTAAATTCTTTGCAAGACTCCAAATGACAGGAAATTTTGAAATGAAGTATTATACCAGTGCATTCGACCTCTCTAATACTTATTTTGCAACGGTGATTCAAAAGCTAATTATGTACGGTGATTTCAAGTTTGGTCCATTTGTCCACCAAATTAAACATTATGACTTTTAACATTTTCGGTTACAATGTGTGTTCTTCTTCAGAGAATGTTTCAGTCAAGTTTTGAGGGTTAACATGAGTATTAGGTACATCACTTGAACTATTAAAAACGAAACTGTATTCAACTGAAACCAACTTTACAAGGTGAGATGAGAAACAAACACAAACTTACAAATGAGAATCGCTTTTCTTGTAATCAAAATGAAGGATCCAACTTGTTATTGATTTAAAAAAATAGAGAACAAGAGGTTTCATTAATTTTATTATAGTTGATAGTTCACAGATCTCAGACAGAAACATATTGTTTAGTAATGCATGCATTCCAGGGGACGTCCCATTGGATAAGTATTGGATCAGTTTAACCAGTTGTTAAGCGATAAAACTGTTTCACTCGATGTAATTTATTTATTACTTTAGGCAAGAAATAGTGACCCCCCCCCCCCTCACCATTATCCACCTTAACATCTCTAGCATCATGGGAGCCTCGAATCTGAAGAGCATTTTAAATCCATGATCTACGACACCCAACATGCGAATTCGAGTTCACCCCCCCCCCCCCCCCCACCACCACCAATGGTGCCAGTCTGGCACCAAAGCTGAAATACGTCGTGACATTGAACTTTCATCTATTAGGTTTAGTAGGCAGTCCGTCGAATGTCACATCCGTATTCAAGGTGAAACACCAAAAAACCCAAGAAATATGCTGGCACCACTTTTATTTCCATGGTGGTACAGAAAGTAATTCATGCAAATCCTAAGGTATAATGAGAATTGTTCCTCAATTTCAAAGCTTGGATACAATTAATAAGCAGTAAAGGAACCGAAATATTGAAAAATTGGATATTTTGTGAATATTATCCCCCCACCCATCCCCTCCTCTTGCAAATTTTGGTACTCTGGTGAATTCATGTACAACTCCGAAGTTATTTTAGTCAAACAAAAAAAGAAACACACAATCGGTTGGAAATTGAGGCCTGGGCAGAGTTTATAGGATTATGCCCGCAAACGCACGTTTTTTAAGCATTAACCCCCCCTTTCCCCTCCTTAAAAGGCGAAATTCGAAATTCCGGCGACGTAGTGCACAACTAGATAGTTTTCCGCGTCGAAAAAAAAAAAGAACCAGGAAAATCGGTTGAGAACTAAGGCCTGGGCAGAGTACACAAGATTTTGTTACACACACACACACACACACACACACATACACACACACAGACATACACCTATGGTTTTTTTCGCGGATTTGGATTCAGAATGGTCTAAAACGGATTACTGTGTGGTTATTTTTTTTCTGTTGAGTGTTGTCCAATTTCACCCCAGATCGATCGCATAAGGACGCCCAAGTCTTACTGTGGGACGTCCTAAAAACTCAGGAATGAGGAAAAACCTCAGATTTGAACTCAAGTAAGATAGTACTGGGGTCAGCTGTGACCACGGTCGCTGCGGGACGCGTCCTTTAGCTACGATTCTCGGATCGGCAACTGCGAGAAGGTCGTGTATTCGAGTCTCGCAGCGGAGGCGTGTTTCCGAGCGTCCCGGGCTCAGCCCCCTCTCGTCGCAAGCCTTGAGCGAAATCATCAGAACAAATTCTGATCTTCCCTTTGGAAGACAGCTGATGAAGTCCCGCGATGCCAGGAATGGCAGTCGGATCCAACCTGAAATGGTTGTTTACTTTACTTTTTCTTTTACTTCTTAGATAGTACTGGGGTTATCCAGCACCCAAGTTACTTGGAAAACGTTTTTCAAATTACAATTTCTTTTGTGATTGATCTCTGGAACTGCGGTTCTGTGGGAGCACCTCCTGCCAACAACCTCGGTTCGTTGGTCGGTTGCATTCTTCACAGCTATGTTCCGGATTAGCAGGTGCCATTCAGACCTCGGCCAATGACAGGGGAGGACCCCTCGCCGCCAGAGAAGCGATTGCATTTTCCACCTTTTATAAAACCTTAGAAGGGCCCTCAGCCTTGAGGATAGTCCTCAGGACTTGAACGGGGGGAACCTCAAAAACTAACTGGATTTTCGAGGTAGCGAAACGAATTGGAAATTGTCCCTTGATTCATACGTTCCTTTTACCGCTACCTTCAATTTACCCAAGGTGTATTATGATGGGGAAGTCGTGACCAGTGAACGCGAAAATTGATAAAATGAGTTAGTCTACCCCAAAATGCTATTCAGCGAGCCAGTATTGCTTCTAATCTCCTCATACGGCCGAGTTCTGGTACCTGTGTGAAAGGTTTTTAAAACTCATGGGAACTCACATTGTTTCACTTCACATGGTTCACTTTGTTTTTGTTTTTTTGTTTAATACCTATTATTATTATGGTTATATTATTATGATTATAGTGAATCTTTGGAATCCAAAAACGCTGCAAATTATTACACAATGGTTTATTATTTTTTATTTTTCTATATAGATCACTCGTCTGCAAAGCCACCAACCATCCAACATGAAGAAAAACATCGATCGAATTTCGGTCAGCTTTAATTTGAACAGAGATTAGGCCTCTTTTGCGATTCACGCTCGTGTTTCTGATTTATCGTACGCCCAAACTTTAAATTCTCGTAGTGAGCGAACGATTTGTCCTACAGAGCTCCGGGTGGTCTCAAAAAATTCTAAAAATTCTATAGAATCCTAAATTGAAGGAAAAACAATACCTTCATATCAAAATTTTTTGAGTTAGGGCGTTTTGAAAATTTCAAAATTGATTTTGGAACCCTTAGAAGTGACCTACATCAACCAAAATCTTCGGGGCACAACTAGACCTCAAATGGAGCCTACATACCAAATTTCATCAAAATCGGTCAATGCTAAGTGGCAAAAGTGCCGCGTACGGCGTACGGCGGTCGGCGTACGGCGGACGGACGGCCAAATTTTTATTCGATTTTTGGATTCTACGTACCTTGAAACGTAAACCATCAAATTTTGAGGGGGTGTTAAAAATTTGTTTTTCTTCGTCGATTCCAAAGGTTAATTATTGGAAATAATAAACCAAAATCGAATAAAAATCTCCTTTTGGGGTCTAGAAGGTCTTGGTGAATTATCAGTCACTTCTATGAGGTAAAAGGGTTCGGTGTAAAGCTATTGTGTTTTCAATAATGCAAAATTGCAACGATTTTGAAATTTTATTAACCCAGAGCTTCGTGGGACCAACTAATCGCTTAAAGAGGATAATTAATTACCCAATAACTGTATGTTGATGACGTGATACCCCAACGGTCAACAAAAAGGTAACGAAAGGTTATGGGCCTTCCAAGTTTGGGTGGCACAATCGATGAAACCGCTATTGGGAAGTTAGTTGAGGACAAACTTCCGAGGGGCTCTTTGACAAACGAGGACGGGGAACGGAACGGCAGATTCAGGTTGCGGAACTTGGCTCATATAATACCCACGACTACGACGGCCTGCCACACACCGGAACAATGTGAATCACACGAACACCAGCGTGTAAATGCGTGTTGCCTCCAAGCGAAAACTCCAACTTGGTCGGGTGTAGTGTAGCTACAGAGTACAGATTACAAAACAGAAATTTCATATCGTGTCATCGTATCAACAGGCATGTTGTGTCAACCGAAGTATACAAATCGTATACTTCTAATACGTTAGGAAAAAAGTTACAAAAAAATACGTTAAGGACCTTTGTAAGTTAGGAAAAAACTTGGACAAACCATAAGCACAAACGCATAACATTCATAACTTCTACGGTTTGATAGTTAGTGGGTTCTTGAAGGTTGGTGGTTGAAGCCCGACGTATCGATGTATTTGTACACCATCCTCAGGGCTGTTGTACGCAGAGGAAAAATTGGTTTCATATGTGGCCTTACCGACTTAATAACTACCGACTTAATAAGTTTCAACAAAATCTTGGCCCTAAATAACTATAATGAATATATTAAACTAATAATGGATAAAAGTAAACTTTAACCATTAACCAGAGCTGCCAAAAAGAGCTACTATGCTGGAATTATAGAGAAAGCTGAAGGAAACATGGGATGCGATGAAATCAGCCATTCAAGGCACAAACCAAACAAATAGGCTTGAATGCCCACTTGTCAAAGAAATAATGAAAAACAAAAAAAGTCTGCCAAGTGGGTGTGGCACATAGCTTCCTCGTATCCATAAGCCGATTATATAGATGATCCGATGCATAGTAGTTAATCTGAAAACACCAATCTCTAAGTACCTTTCACTACCCTCATAGGGGACCATCTACACGCTACTCTGGATAATCCTAGAAAATTTCATCAAATTCGGATGAAAAATGTAAGTGAGTCACTACTCAAAAAATCCAAAAATTTCTTGATACGGCTGGGAATCGTACCCGTGTCCTCTTACTTGTCTAATTGACTCGCTGCACATGTGCAACGGGCGCCAGACAGTAGGTGGTGTAGAATTTGAGGTATTGACGTACGCACGGCTGATACACGGATTTTACGTTCGCGCATGCGCATCGGCTACTATAAGTCTGGGGGTGATGATTTTCATAGGGGACCATTTACAATCTAATCCGCATAATCCCTGAGAATTTCATTGAAATCGGATGGAAAATGTAGAAGTTATGGCCGTTTCAAGGAAATTCACGTTTGCGCATGCGCAGTCGCTTCTATCAGTCCGGGAATGATGATTTTCATAGGGGACCATCTAAATACTAATCTGTAACATCTCTGAATTTTTCATTGAAATCGGATGGAAAATGTAGAAGTTATGGCCGTTTCAAGGAAATTCACGTTTGCGCATGCGCAGTCGCTTCTATCAGTCCGGGAATGATGATTTTCATAGGGGACCGTCTACACACCAACCCGCACAATCCCTGAAAATTTAATCGAAATCGGACAATAACTTCGTATAGTTATGCGCGTTACAAGGAAATCATGACAGACGGACAGACACACAGACAGACAGACAGACAGACACACAGACACGGAACCAAAATTGTTCAGAAAGGTCTAAAACGCAAAACGCGAGTGAAAATTTTGATTTTGGAGAACTTTTTTTTTTCATCCTTGAAAAGTGAAAACAAAGCTTCCGCTACCTTGGTAGACTCGGAAGCAATATCCCCACAAAGAAGCACAAAAAGAAGCCTGCGACTCACTAAATACGTTTTTCTCTCAAGTTGGAGAGAAGCCTCACGGTAACTTTCCATGTAGGCATCAAAAAACAAAACCTCCCATTCAAAACAACAACAGATTTCGCAATCGTCTTGGATAGCATGACGGACACTGACTTAGAAAAAATCTTAGAATACATGAAGGGAAATTCAGCTCCCGGAATAGATGGAATCCAGTTGGGGCTGATAAAAAACCATATTAGTATTCTTAAAGAACCTCTCCTTCACATATACAATCTTAGTCTTTCAACATCCACATTTCCCGAAGCCTTCAAAGCTGCAAAAGTAATCCCTCTCTTCAAAGGGGGAGAATTGGGTGATTTTGGGAATTACAGACCCATCTCCATGTTGAGCACACTATCAAAAATATTAGAAAAATTTGTCAAAAACCAGTTGTATTCATACCTTGAAGGAAATAAATTATTAAACCCCAATCAATTCGGTTTCCGTAAAAATATGGGAGTAAATGATGCACTATTTTCCTTAACTACTGACCTCTACAAAATAAGAGACAACAACCAGAAAGGTGTACTAATACTGCTTAATATAGCAAAAGCTTTTGACGCAATTCCTAGGGAATCACTAATGTATAAACTGGGGAGTCTTGGAATCATGGGGCCTACCTTGAAATGGTTCAGAAGCTACTTGACAGGCAGAAGACAGATAGACTCAATTGGCGACTGTACTAGAGAGGAATCTATCAATGATATTTATTCGCTGATCACACGGCAGTACTCTGTGAAGGTGACACTTGGGAAAACATTTTCAGCAACGCCAATCAGATAATAAATCAAGGAGGGAAATGGTTTCTCAAGAGTTATCTCACATTGAATGCTAACAAGACCAAAATGATCATTTAAGGCACTAATTGAGGAAAAACACTTGAAAATCACCCTGTACTCTTTTGTAGAAGATCAAATATGCTCATGCGAATCGATAGAAAGAGTTACAAGGCATAAGTATCTGGGGCTAGTTCTGGATGAAGAGCTGAAATGGAAGCCCCATATAGACTATACACATGATACGATTAGGAAATATTTATATACTCTACAATGTTAGACACACGCACCCGAAGAAAACAATAAAACTTATATATTATACCATGTTGCAATCTGTATTGCAGTATGGCATAATAGCTTGGGGAGGAACATATTCCACTCATATAAATAAGTTACATGTTCGGCAGAAAATTATCATAAAAATGATGTTGTCATTACCGCGTAGGACCCCATCCGTAGACCTACTTGATATTGCTAAGGTATTTATTTACTATTAGACAACTTTATGTGAAAAATCTACTAATGCAATTCTTTAGGACGCCCAACATAATTGAAGTTTCTCGAAGGGATCCGAAATACAATACTAGATATGACTAGACTGACTCTGACAACGCACAGCCCGATCTTCATTCTACATTTGTTACATCGAGAAATTGTTTGTAGCATGAAAAGTCCCCAAAAATTCACTAGACCAAATTACAAAAAGCAAGTGTTAAGTTGGCTAGTTACAGAAGGGGGCTTTAGATGCGAAAGGCTATTAAACAGCATAATATGTATAGGAGACTATTAAAGCTTAGAGATTATTAAAGTTGAAGAATATTAAAGTAAGTTAGTATATGTTAGAGATTATCAAAATGCGTCCTTTTTTCTGTCCAATAATGTATTGTTTAGTAATTTACTTATTACTGTAATGTAAAGTACGATATCAATTTATTTACCGATATGGAGCGATTTTGCAAAGATCCTACCCTACAACACGGGCCAAGCCTAACGTCGGGAGGAAATCTGAGCAAATCGCATCCCTTCATGCATTGTAAAAGTGTACAAAATGGCGAAAATGAACATATATCTCACTATCTAATGTGGAAACAAAGAAACTTTATGCCACACCCACTTGGTTTTTTTTCTAGTGCTTTTTCATTCCAAAATATCTTCAAAACCTGAATTTTGAGACATCATGATCACATTTATTTATATTTTAGTTTTTAGAACCCTGGAAAAAGTCGAAAATTAACCCTGGAAAACTCAGGGAATTTTTTTTTGGGAATGGCTGGACATTCTGATTTTTCATTCGAATTCGATGACATTTTCAGAAATTGTGCGAGGGTACGTTGGCATGAGGTAGTGCAAGGTGCTTAGATTGATGTTTCAGATTATTTACTATGCATCTGATCATCTATACAATCGAGTTATGGATACGAGGAGCCTATGTACCATACCCACTTGGTAGACTATTTTCTTGCTCAATTCCAAAGGTTCATTTTTTAAAATAAACCAAAATTTTGAAAATTAAAATACTGCAAAGGTGGAAATCTGATGGAAATTAGTTGAAATCGATCTCTTGAACTTATAGAATCCTTGACAAGTGGAATCGAAAATCGAACCGAACATATTGTTTAGTAATGCATGCATTCCAGGGGACGTCCCATTGGATAAGCATTAGATCAGTTAAACCAGTTGGTAAGCGATAAACTGTTTCACTCTATGTAATTCATTTATAACTTTAGGGAAGAAATAGTGACACCCCCCCTCACCCTTATCCACCATAACATTTCTAGCGGCATGGAAGCCTCGAATCTGGAGAGCATTTTAAAATCCATGATCTACGATACCCAACATGCGAATTCGAGTTCACACCCCCCCCCCCCCAACCGGTCCACCAATGGTGCCGTTCTGGCACCAAAGCGGAAATACGTCGTAACATTGAACTTTCATCTATTAGTTTTAGTAGGTAATCCGTCGAGGTTCACATCCGTATTCAAGGTGAAACATACAAAGAAAAACCACGAAATATGCGGTTTATGGTGTCCTGGCACCATGGTGGCACAGAGAATAATTCATGAAAATCCGGAGGTATAATGAGAATTTTTCCTCAATTTCAAAGGTTGGGTACAATTAGCAAGCAGTAAAGGAACAGAAATATTAAAAAATTGGATATTTTGTGAATATTATCCCCTCACTTATCCCCTCCTCTTGCGAATTTTGGTACTCTGGTGAAATCATGTACAACTCGAAAGTTATTTGAGTCAAACAAAAAAAGAAACACGCAAATCGGTTGAAAATTGAGACCTGGGCAGAGTTTATAAGATTATGCCCGCAAACGCACGTTTTTTAAGCATTAACCCCCTCTTTCCCCCCTTTAAAAGCAAAATTCAAAATTCCGGCGCCGTAGTGCACAACTAGATAGTTTTCCGCGTCGAACAAAAAAAGAACCACGAAAATCGGATGAGAACTAAGGCCTGGGCTGAGTAAACAAGATTATGCCTAAAAACGCACGTTTTTTGAGCATTAACCCCCCCTTTCACCCCCTTAAAAGGCAAAATTCGAAATTCCAGCGACGTAGTGCACAACTAGATAGTTTTCCGCGTCGAACAAAAAAAGAACCACGAAAATCGGATGAGAACTAAGGCCTGGGCTGAGTAAACAAGATTATGCCTAAAAACGCACGTTTTTTGAGCATTAACCCCCCCTTTCACCCCCTTAAAAGGCAAAATTCGAAATTCCAGCGACGTAGTGCACAACTAGATAGTTTTCCGCGTCGAACAAAAAAAGAACCAGGAAAATCGGTTGAGAACTAAGGCCTGGGCAGAGTACACAAGATTTTGTTACACACACACACACACACACACAGACATACACACACACAGACATACTAATACAGACATAAAAATTATTATTATTATTTTTTTTTTCTGTTGAGTGTTGTCCAACTTCACCCCAGATCGATCGCATAAGGACGCCCAAGTCTTACTGTGGGACGTCCTAAAAATCGATCAAATATTGGCTTTAATAAATGGAATGGTGAAACATCAATGAGCCTCGCCTAAAGCAATTTAACTTGACAACAGCGAGCTTTGAATAAACCAGATTACGTCTTCCCAAACTCGACCTTTTAGGGTTCAGGGAGTTTAATTGAAAGTCAGAACCTCCCCTCTACTCCTATTGTGTACGTTTGTACATTATAGCTTTTATGGTGGGTCGTTTGAATTTCGATATTACTATTCTCCCAGGCGTTGAAAGGATCGAGCAACACTCGCCATTCACGTCACGAAACGGCTATCTGTAACAGCCGTACATTCGTTGTATGTTCGGTTTTATTTCCAAGGGTGGATATTCGACGTTGAAAAAGACTGCGACCACATCAATGTTTCTCAATTCATCAAACTGGAAGTATCAAAGCATCTTACTGGTCATCGGTGCCTGCACTATAGTTTTTTCAAGAGTATTCCACGAAGTAAAAACGCTGCAAATTATTACACAATGGTTTATTATTTTTCTATATAGATCACTCGTCTACAAAATCACCAACCATCCAATATGAAGAGAAAAAAATCAAAAAATCAACAACAAAAATCAAAATCACCAACCATCGATCGCATTTCGGTCAGCTAATTGCGGTGGCTAATTTTAACGGAGATTAGGCCTCTTTTGCGATTCACACTCGTGTTTTGATTTATATATATATATAATTCAATATAAACCCTTAAATTTTCGTAGGGAGCGAACGGTTTGTCCTACAGAGCTCCGCGTGGTCTCAAAAAATTCTAAAAATTCTATAGAATCTTAAATTGAAGGAAAAACGATACCTTTATTTCGAAATGTTTTGAGTTAGGGCGTTTTCAAAATTTCAAAATTGATTTTGGAACCCTTAGAAGTGACCTACATCAACCAAAAGCTTCGGGGCACAACTAGACCGCAAATGGAGCCTACATACCAAATTTCATCAAAATCGGTCAATGCTAAGTGGCAAAAGTGCCGCGTACGGCGTACGGCGGACGGACGGCCAAATTTTTATTCGATTTTTGGATTTTACGTACCTTGAAACGTAAACCATCAAATTTTGAGGGGGTGTTAAAAATTTTTTTTTCTTGGTCGATTCCAAAGGTTCATTATTGAAAATAATAAACCAAAAAGGGTATCAGAGAGTACCGAAATCAACAAATACTACTTAATGAATCGATTCTACAACTAATTTGCAATTACTTTTCCCTCTTAGCACTTACTTCGCTTAAAATGTCACTTTTTTCACTCGTAATAAGGTGAAAAAACAATTAATTTTCGTGATGTGAAATTCTATGCAAAATAATAAATCAAAATACGAGTGTAGAAAAGTCGGATTTGCAGTGGAGGAAAAAATGTTATGGGATATCGCAGTTGTTGCTAATTAGTCTGCATAATCGATTCCTGATTGCTGTTACTAGTAGCTATCCTGCACAATACAGGCAAACCTATTATTTGTCCATAACTTTCAACTTTCACATTCATTACAAGAATTTTTACTGCAAGCAATGATCCGTACGTGAACTTATTGCAGAAATGGCTTCAGACCACTGACTCAGACCTTCATTTCAAGGTTTTTCCGTGGTCAGCGATTCGGTCTTTCTTATTAGGTGGAGACGTCCTGTTACAGGGATTGAATTGGGAAGGTTTGACTTTATCCAAGTATGTTCAAACCATAAGAATCAGAATAACAGCATACATGTACTGCCCTCCTTAGTAAGAACGTCCTATGTCCATTTTTGCACTTTTTGAGATGAGGACACCGTGTTGTAGCTCTCGATCAGGCGCACCTTTTGAGCTAAGCTAGAACCCCCTATGTCAACAGAAAGGGCTTCAATAATCGATTTGTCCTATGTCCATTTATCAAGTTTCACATACCCATCCTTGGCTAAAACGTCCTAATCAAGTCCTACTAGGCTTAAACGTCCTATGGAGAGGAAAATCAGGGACATAAGACGTTCTAGCTTAGTACACGGCATTAGAAAAGTTGATCGTACTAGGCTAAAATGTCCGTTGTGAGAATATCACGGACATGGGACGTTCTAGCCTGTTCAAGACCAATGAAATGTATACAACAACAACAATACTTATCAAATAAGAATACAAAAGAGCGGCAAGTCATCAAGGTAAACCTCTGTAGTAAACTAAGTAAACCTCTGTAGTAACTAAGTAAACCTCCTCTGTCTTGTGCAAAACGTTTTCTAGCGAGTTTTTGTGATTTATTTATCCACGGAATGGATCCTAGTCAGAATGCCAAGCGGTAGTGGCACATAGCTTCCTCGTATCCATAACCCGATTGTATAGATGATCCGATGCATAGTAGTTAATCTCAAAACATCAGTCTCTAAGTACCTTCCACTACCCTCATAGGGGACCATCTACACGCTAATCTGGACAATCCTAGAAAATTTCATCAAATTCGGACGAAAAATGTAAGTGCGTAGTGATTGGATCAAAAAATTGTTTAGCTTGAGTGGGAGTCCAGAGCATTGCTCACTGATCTATAAAGGGGTTGGTTGAATGGGATTTGAGATTCTCACGTCACACGCGAGAGCGACAAATGTACGGCTGTTACAAGGATTTTACGTTTGCGCATTCGCAGAGGCTACTGTAAATTTTAAGGTCTCGATTTTCATCGGGGACCATCTACAACCTAATTCGCGTAATCCCTGGAAATGTCATCGAAATCGGGTAGAAAATGTGGAAGTTATGGCTGTTACAAGCAATTCACGTTCGCGCATGCGCATCGGCTACTATCAGTCCGGGGGTGATGATTTTCATAGGGGACCATCTAAGCACTAATCTGTAACACCCCTGAAAGTTTCATCGAAATCGGATGGAAAATGTAGAAGTTACGGCCGTCACAAGGAATTCACGTTTGTGCATGCGCAGTCGCTTCTATCAGTATGAAGGTGATGATTTTCATAGGGGACCATTTAATCACTAATCTGTAACATCCCTGAAAATTTCATTGAAATCTGATGGAAAATGTAGAAGTTATGGCCATTACAAGGAATTCATGTTTGCGCATGCGCAGTCGTTTTTATCAGTCCGAGGATGATGATTTTCATAGGAGACCGTCTACACACCAACCCGCACAATCCCTGAAAATTACATAGAAATCGGACAATAACTTCGTATAGTTATGCGCGTTACAAGGAATTCATGACAGACGGACAGACAGACACGAAACCAAAATTGTTCAGGAAGGTCTAAAACGCAAAACGCGAGTGAAAATTTTGATTTTGGAGAACTTTTTTTTCGTCCTTGAAAAGTGAAAACAAAGCTTCCGCTACTTCGGTAGACTCGGAAGCAAAAATGTACTTGATACAAGCGACAAAATTATTTAATCTTCAGGTTAACTTCATCTCATATTCATCTATCCAGTGATAATAATTATAACCTAACCTGCTGCAGCTCTAGATCTATTAATTATTAATAGATCTAGAGCTGCAGCAGGTTACTAGTACGTACATATTTTTAATGGATAACCTCAAAATCCTTCCTACGGTAAGTAACTCGCATATCACCTTCACGTGATATCCTTGATATGGTAGATTCCTCCACCTCTCCTTGGTAGATCCTTTAAAGAAATTGATTGTCGCCAAAAACCTTGAGTTTGAACTAAATTTTTGAAATAATACTCGAAAATCAATGGACATGAGACATTTTAAGCTAGCGTCACACTGTTACAAGATGTCCTATGTCCATGGGTACTAGGCTAAAACGTCCTATGTCCAAATGTTTTCCATAAATGACCTAATACAGGCCAGGCAACGAGTTTTCAAGATTTGTTCATACACTGGCAAAACAGGGGAATAGAGTTGAGAGGTGATGGTCAAAAAACGATATCTCAAGCTTCAATGGTTTGGGTGGCGCAGAAGCCGAAACTAAAACGCGATTTTCTCGAAACTTGAAAAATGGACATAGGACGTTTTAGCTAAGGAGGGCAGTGTAGGTAACTAATAATGATAAAATCGAAATACCTAGCTCATAAAAATAATAAAATAAAAATATTATTAATAGAAATAATATTATCTATGTAATGAATTATACGGCTCTGCGCTAGGATGGGCATTTTTTAAATATTAAACCCACATAATATGCAATTTTGGTTTATTATTGAAAATAATAAATCCTTTGGAATCGACCAAGAAAAAACATTTTTTACTCGCTCAAAATTTGTTGGTTTGCGTTTCGAGGTACGTAGAATCCGAAAATCGTATAAAAATTTGGCCGTCCGTCCGCCGTACTCAGCACTTTCCTTTCGTTACCTTGGACCGGTGGAAAAGGTGGAAGGATTATGCAAATTTCAAGAGGCTGAACAGATTTTGATAGGAAATGTTGAATCATGTTCATTGCCCTCGATGCCATAATCGATTTTTACTCGTGCGTTGCCCGGGTCGGTTGGTATTTGGGGAATTAGTGAGACACGGCTCTACCGATCATCGCCAAACGGTATGCAACATGCAAATTACTTTTTAACACAGCTTTGAACACGCTTCTAAACTTTCAAGTCCATTCAACGGATTTGCCACCTAAAAACTACCGAAATTCTTGAGAAATTTTCTGGTATGTACTAATTATTTATGGGAATTGAGCAAACGTAGAGTACTTTAAAACTCGTTTATCAATCAAATACCATTCGTGTAGCATGAGTGGATGAGCGCATTTTCGAGGTTTCAATTTTTGGTTCATTATTTTCAATAGGTAATGAATCTTTGGAATCGAAGGAGAAAAAAAATCACCGGAACCGTTCACTAATGAGGAAAATTAATTAATGTTTCATGGCTTTTTTCATCATTTTAAGAGAGTTTTATTTTTAGAACGAATGAAACCACACAAACGATCAATTATCACAAGAATACTGACACCCACGTTTTAGTATCCCTGAGACCCCCAAGGAATAAGGGGGGGGGGGGGCCTTCGATTAAGCCATTGATCGAAAGTTCTTGTAGTTTGTCTCCTAGACTCCGACAGGAATAATCGGTCAGAAATACGAGTGTGAATCACACATGAACGTTCATTGACGGAAGTGAGCCTAAGTTCAGCTGATCAAATTCGATATTAGTGTGTTTCCTCGAATAGAATCCATGACACACAGTTGTTCTTCCTTAATAACCAAGAACCAAATACTTCCGTATTGAAGGCACCCACAACTTTGAAATAACGAAGTTCTGCAGGTAGTTACTTCCTACCAAAATAATCATGATTGTTAACCTTGCGAGATAAAATGGTTAGTAGCTACATTATCGAAAAGCATGGTCTTCGCAGATCTTCAGAGAAAAATAATAAACAGTTGTGTAAACATTTGGAGTGCTCTTATAGAATATTGTGGCTTGAAGCACACATTTGAAACACCCGATTCATTCATTCATCTTGAAGATAGATGAGAAAGACTGGGCATTCAACATAAATCTTGCTCGGAGATAATGTGAGACAGGGATCCTTTATCAAGTAGGCGAGGAACTTATCGGGCTTCCAGACGGACGTCCGCATAACACAATCGGCTTCGTCGTCTGTCCAATGCCAAGTTTTCCTTATCGATTATTTCCCATTATGTTGCTGGTATTTTCTTTACAAGATGGTCAAGTTGAACCCTGAAGTCTACCAAGTCAAAGTGGTTTCTCTATTCAATGAATCATGAAGTTAATTTGCGTCACCTATGATGAGGCTGGGCTCAAACTACCCTTCAAATATAAGCAAATCGAGCTGTCATATCGTGAGAAATTGAACCTTGAATGTAGACGAAATCCATCGGGAACTTACTCGAGGCTAACCCGCAAGAATTCAAAAAAAGTCATCAAAATCGGACCACGACTTCGAGAAGTTATGCACGGGAAATTGATAGACACAGACAAGCCTACATACCTACACATCACGAAACCTAGGTTGTTCGAAAAGCTCCGAAACGACTAAAGGCTAGTTAGATATTTTGAAATTGGACGACCCAATTTTTTTTTTTTCACCTGTTGCACTTTGACAAAGATTTCCCGTGTTTGATGAGAAGGAAGCAAAAAAGCGCAAAAACTGATTTTTGTCGATGTTTTGCAGCTGGTGGAGCTGAACGCGACTCGGCTTGAACATTATAGTCACTGGACTGATGATGGGGTTATGACCCGAAACCGTCCAGCAAAGGATTCACGAATTTTTTTCTCTTCGAAGTGCAAAAACGTTTGACTTAACTAGATTCTATGCGTCCATATTATTCTTTGGTGGACGCTACCCAACTTGGGGGACGATTTATGGGTTCCTATTGGTTAGTAGGGTGGTAAGAAAAGTATTGTGAAGCCAGAAATTCAAAGGCGATAAATTTGCTTTCTGATCTGCCTTGTGATTTGTGATTCCAGCACCTGTTGCTAAACTCTGGGTCAGTTTCAAACTCAAATTTACCTAAATGTAATTTCATGATTACAAAATATATAAAAACGTGTTTTAGTGCACTCAGTTTTATTTCTGGAAATACCCGCAAACTTTCCATTGGTAAACAAAGGCCAAAATAGGCACCTACTAGAAACGTTGATGGGATCATATTTCGACTGGATCTTCCTCATTCTCACTTTTCACCCAACAAATCTGAAAAATTATCATTTTTTTCTGGTCGTTGCTCACTTTCCGTTTCGTTTCAAGGCCTTCTACGTCGTGACGACCTGACTCGTCTCAGGCGGCTTCATTTCGGATTATGCGCCCCAACTTTCAATATTGCGCGCAATTACACCCAACGCGGCTCACTCTCTCTTTCACCGGAGAAGCGCTAATGTAAGCCCATTTTTAGGAGCTCGGTTCCCAAAAGGATAATCTAGAAAGGATGGGATACACAGAAGCACGAATTAGGACTAATCTTTACTGTTGCTGGAGTTTAGTCAGAAATATTCTTGTGAGTCGTATGATAAGGTTTGTTCGTTACTGAAGTTGAAACACTCTGTTAGGTACTTGCATTTGATGAATAGAAATTGTGATTTTACTCTTTCTATTTAACAATTTACAACACAGTTTTACTCATCGAAACGAATCTTTCATGTAAAGGAGAATTAGCGCTCGAGCGAAATGGGGTACTCCACATTCAAAACTTCAGTAAACCCCATATTCTGACTTTTAGCAACATTTTAGGCTAAAAGCCAAGAATTCCAGCTAATTTCCAGCTCTGTCCAGTAACAATATGTTTAGAACCTAGCAAAGTATTGGAAGAAATTGTTTGGTAAAGCACGCAATCCTGGAAAAATTCCCTTTGGATGAGGAGCATCGCCTAATATTATGGTGCTCATACAGGTTGTTTCACGAAAAGGTTACACCCCCCTTCATTTCCACAAAATACAGCGTAAAAAAATCCGATAAACGCAATTCTTCATGATTTTTTGTGAGAATCTCGGGAAAAATACTTTTGCGCAAAAAAGTTACGCGTAATCGTGCGCAATTGACACTAACTTCATTTTTTCAAATGTAACCCCCCCTTTTTTATTACAGATTCGGATTCTACGTCAAATTTCATGAACGATTCATACCTTAATCGATTTGTTTTGTTGCGCGCAACCTGGATTTTTGAACGCTCTAAGTTGCGCAACTCCACAATTGCGCAAAAATTAGGTTTTGGAGAACCCTTAGAGTGGCACATGTTTTTTCATCAATTTCTGACGCTGAATCACAGGGTGTCATCCGTTTTGAGGAAGACCAAGATTTTAAGAGGAAAAATTAACATTTCTTTCACGAAAACGTCAGTTTTGTGGTCGAAATCATGTTTATTTTTTATTTTCTCACCTCCTTTTGAACCACGGGCTTGGGGCCGTCTACGGTGGAGTTAAAAATAAAAACTGGCAGCACGATCATGCTTGAACTGAATAAAATTGCCTAAAAACTCGTAACGATTTAAAAAGAGCGATTTTTTCATTAACAACAACCGAGTTTTTTGGCCGCCATTTAGAATAATTCCAGTCATATTGAAAAACGGATGACACCATGTGATTTAGAGTAAAAAATGATGAAAAAACATGTGCCACACTTAGGGTTCTCCAAAACCTAATTTTTGTGCTATTGTGGAGTTGCGCAACTTAGAGCGTTCAAAAAGCCAGGTTGCGCGCAATAAAACAAATCGATTCGGGTATGAATTTTTCATGAATTTTGACGTAGAATCCGAATCTGTAATAAAAAAGGGGGGGTTCCATTTGAAAAAATGAAGTTAGTGTCAATTGCGCACGATTGCGCGCAACTTTTTTGCGCAAAAGTATTTTTCCTGAGATCCTCACAAAAAATCATGAAGAATTGCGTTGGTCGGAATTTTTTGCGCTGTATTTTGCGAAAATGAAGGGGGTGTAACCTTTTCGTGAAACACCCTGTATAATATAGCTCCACGGCGAAAACATCTACATTTTATCAGCTTTTCATCGGTCCGTTAAAATTGTATTATAGCGCGGTTACAAAGAAATTCTGTTAGAATGCGGCAAACGTAAATTTTTCCAACGAAATTAGGTTCAGGGATGACACACAAGCATGAAGGGAAGGAAGTTGGCGTAGCGGTAGATTCTCTTCCATTGTTTAGTTGCCCCCTAAATTCTTTAGAAAGTTCTGAAAAGCGGAACATGAGTGCATTTGGAGGACCCAAATTTTATTGAAATTCAGCACGAATTTCAATTTTTGTATACTGTACTGGAGAAAATAACTTGATACTTCAATGAAACTATTATGAGGGGAATTCAAATATAAACAGGCCTTCTTTTACTAAAATTGTATTGTACATGGAAAGAAAAAAAAAAGGTCTTTGTTGTCCATGTAAAATAAAATCAAAACCACACCGTTCGTTTATCTGTCTTGTCGAAAACTTAGATACCAACCAACACTTAGTTCAATTTTGATGAAATGATGAGGTAAGTACACCAGAACTTTCAGTCATAAAAAAAAGTGAAGGAGCGGCGGCAGTTTTTAGCAAATTTTTCCACACAAATGGCTCTGCGGATTCCGATGCAATGTTCATACTCGGATAATTTTCCCGCAGATTTTTCCATTATCTTCTCTGATTTTATCTTACTTTCCAAGAGCTGAAGGGGAGTGTGTACAAAGAGCATTGCAACACTTCCGATGGAAACTGCCAATTACCTCAAAACGGGCCATGCAATACTGCAATTTAGAACCTGTTGACGCTTCCCGTATCGGCAGTTCTCCGCGAAAAAGAGGAAATTGACGGCGGCTGACCATTGGAGCCGTCAACTGGTTCAAATGGAGTCTACCTCAGATACCCCAATTTCCGGAACCATTTGCGCCTGACACATCCAAGGGCCCTGGACATCAGTGAAGAGGGAAACACCGCTTTTCAACGCCAAGAGTTTGGAGGTAAACTGAGGATGGCAGCCCTGAATTAACTCAACTAGATTATAATTCCTCTTAAGCCGAATTTTGACTTGACAGAGATGAGATAAGTGGTTAGAAATGATTAATAAATCTTGTTATTTACTGCAATTTTGCAAAGCATTAACTTCATTGAACTTTTTTGTCAATAAACACAAAACTGAAGTTTTGTTATCATAATATTGAAAGCCATTATTCAATTCATAGTGCTATACTACTCTCAAAAAATACCATTCGAACAGGATAAATGAATGATGAATTTTTAAAGTTTTCAATTTTTTGACTTCGAAAACTTTTTCTGGAACTTGAACAATTTTAAGATTGGTTTGAAACATACGCCGTGCATACGGTATAGTGGTAAAATAGGTGTACCGAAAAACAAATCATCAACTAACGGCATCCTATGAGTTTGGGGTGACAAGAGGAGTTTTTTTAGAGTTTTCAATTTTTTGACTTCGAAAAACTTTTAAAAAAACTCCTCTTGTCACCCCAAACTCATAGGATGCCGTTAGTTGATGATTTGTTTTTCGGTACACCTATTTTACCACTATACCGTATGCACGGCGTATGTTTCCAGCATTTTAGTGATCATATTCATGTTCTACTCGTCTCCACGAACTCATAGAGCACCCACTCGGCATATCGATGGTTAATATGAATGAGGAATTTGCCTCACTTTTTTTTTTCGAATGAGGGTTTATTTCTATGGAATAAAACCATAGTGAGCTGCTCGAAAACGCATCCAAAAAATTTAGAGAATTTAAGGAAGATGGAAATATTAAATGTGGTGGCAATGTGTAGGAGGCAGCCATGTTTGAAACGTAACGGATATTCTACCAATCTGACTTCAAAGGAGGTTCTGTGGCGCTTACCACAGAAGCGGAACATACACGAACTTTTAGCTTACAACGATTAACACAAGAATGTGTGAACTATGAAGGAGGGCAGAACGCAGAACTCAAGACACAAAAGTGACCAAAAGAAACAATATTACTCACTTTTTTACAATACGAATCTACCTACTAGTTTATCAAGCATTATTAGTCTTCATCTTCTCTTATTTAGTTTCAAGATTTGAATCACATTATTCGAGTAGCCATTTCACTGGATCGTTTTGTGTGGCGTGCTAGAACTCTGTCTTTTGTCGGAGTTGTTTTCGCGTCGGTTTTTTTTTTCGTATGACGTCAACAATATTCCTCGATTTTCGTGGTGTTTTGTAACAGAGGTTCACTTGTTTATACTCTTGCCTTTATTTAAAGAGCTCTGGGATTTTTGAAGGCCCCGAAGGTTCGGCATCGCTGCAAGAATCCGAGCCCCAGCGGAAGGTCGAGGTATACCTGCGCGACCCCTCCGCCCGTGAACCCCCCCAGCCCCCCAACAGTTTACCCTCTTCTGCAAATGCACACTTGATTCACAAATTATTTCGATCATCCCATCACCAAAATCGTGATCAGCGAGAAAAATTGAACATATCGAGTATAAACTCGAGGCAGGTACGATTAAAACTCAGCAGCCCTCTCCCGGCCAATCCACCCAAACGAATTACGCCCTCTTCACCAAATTACAGGAAATTTGGATTCATTTTCATCAGAATAATTAGTACGTTACGAATTTAAATTACAAAAAATGTTCACCGAACGATAAATAATTAAATTGTATGTTGATAGAAGAGGAAGAAGGAAGAGGGATGATGGGTTTTTTCACCGCAAGGTTTCACCGCAAGGGTTTTCACCGCAAGGTGAGCACCTTGCAACGTTGCCACCTCTTGGCAGGGAAGGGGTTTTGGAACCCGCGGACCAGAGCTCTTTAAATAAAGGCAAGAGTATAGTCATTTTCTCCTACGGTAATTTTTTCCCCTTGGTTATTCCTAGTGTTAAACGTTATTCTAGGGCCCTATTATAGGATTTGACTTGAAATTCCAGAATCTAAAATTGAGGCAAATTCCCCATTATGACCGATCAAGGTTTTTTACGGTTTTGAGTTGAGTAATCAAACGT